>JACEGR010008129.1:0-40581 GCA_014170235.1 Listronotus bonariensis
GGAGAAAAAGTTTAAGAAACCTTTTTGTAGAGCTTTTAATTTCTGATAGAAATGGTGGAAAATTTATTGTCAATAATTATTTTTTAATAAGTTACAAAATTTAAAACAAAAAAGTTAATATTCCTAAAAATCTTCAATCTTTGACCTTAAATATCTTTTTCCAAGACCGTTAAAAAAAACTTTTTTAAATCGTTAACATGAAGTTAAAGTACTCCATTCTAGTACACTAAATAAAGTGTTAAAAAAGTATTTTTTTAAGACTCCAAAGTTTTTTCACACTTTGAATTAGTGATTTGTTTCAATGCCTACTACAATAAACTTAAATATCAATTTATGCAATGTAACGGTCAAAGCACACTAGGCGCTCAAGTCTCGGTACTCTCAAGAATCGTACAAATATTTTACATGCTTTTTAAATTAATGACCTTGAATGACATTTAAATAGCATGTAAAATGCGCGACAGGGCAAAACTACCCCACTGGATTATTCCACCGGGTCAAAGAGTGCCATAATAGAGTCCTCAAAGACAAGTACCACATACAGAATAACTATTCAGACTGCGCCACGCCTTATCCTGAACGGGGAACTAAATGGAGGCAAATTTATATCCACCCCACTTTAATGCATATTTAGTTAAATCTCTAAGACACAGATGGCTCTTTTGTGCGTGCATAAAACATAATGTATTGCCAGATTTACATAAACATAAACGATTAAGAAAAAGTAGTATTGATAATATGTTTAAAGCATAATTTAAACCGCTTTAACTGTATATCACCATTACATATATAATATATATGGATAAAGTGTTCGGCCCCATTTGAAACTTTAATATCTTTAGTAATTGCGACAACCGGCTTGTTCGTTCTTTATTATATAAACGCTTAACTTCGACAAGGACCTCGTGGTGCAATGGGTTAGCAGGTTACTCAAGTTTTGGTTCTGTGCTGTGAAGTGAGTGGACGTGTTTATGCTACGCTCACCCACAGCCTGCACCAGCAAAAATCGCATTCCAAGCATAGATTGCATACCAAAGGCGATTATCTCTTTTTTCTTTTGATACGATAAATATACCCACAGCAAAATTTCATATATGTTTTAACTTTTAATTTTTAATATTATTTACTGATTAATTTATAACATAAAACAGTCCTTATAAAAGGGCACACACCAACTATGGCCACCTCAGGGGTGCAAAAGGCACCCCAAATAACATTCTTAATCGAGGAAATAAAACACCGGATCCTGTAATATCCTCAACGATAAGTAAAGACAATTACCAAATAATGCAAATTCTTCTAAGCACCAGCAGTTCCTGTAGGATATGCAGGGAATATTATAGAAAAAATCAAAGCCAGTATGACCTTATAAAACAAAAATCGCTAATACACCAACATTTTAAAGACTTTCACCATGAACTTGGAGATGGAGTCATCGCACCGCAAAATTCGCCAGTGGTAAACCCATATGCCTTTCCGCCAAAAGAAACACCTGAAAATGAAGGAACAAATAATTTAGAAGAACAGAGAATCTTATTAGAACAACAACAAGAACTAGAAGACTGAAAGCAGAACAACTAGAAAATACTAAAACAGCAGGAATTTATACTAGCCAACAACAAGAAAAGGCTAAGAAGCTCGCCTGAAAAGAAAAGATTGTTTAAAATACGAAATTTTGAGCAAAACGTATTATCAACAAGCAACCGATTTGAACCACTAAATAAAGATAAAGACACAGATAATAGCCAAGAAATGCACAAAGTACCGCCTAAAGAAAACGGGGACAAAAATATAAAACCATCTGAAAAAGGCACAACATAAGCCAAAACTAAAAATGACAAAAAACCACCACCCATTGTCATAAACGGAACCCTAATCACCAATAGATTATTTACAAAATTAACAGACGAGCTTAACAAACTTATAGGCAAACAAAACTATACTTCAAAAACAACCAAATTTAGTACAATCGTCTACTGTGAAAACTTAGAATCATATTATAAATACAAACAAGAAATAGAAAAGGATAAAGAAATGGCACACCTGTACTACAGAAGAAAACACATGGCTTTGTCTTAAAAGGCCTCGACCATCTGCTGGAGGAAATTAAACAAAAACATAACCGAGAAGTTAAAAACATATACGTCATGAATACAAGAACACGTCCGATGCACCTAGTAGTTACCAAAGCAGATTTAAAACTTACAGAAATTCAAAAAATCAAATACCTAAATATTGTTCGAGTCAATTGAGAGAGATGCCGCGCCGCCAAGACAGAGAGATAGTACAATGCCGCCGCTGTTACAGATGGGGGCATACTAGAACTAACTGCCACTATGCCCCTCGCTGCGATCATTGTTCAAAAACGCATTACACCACCGAATGCACCAACCCCCAAGAATTAAAATATGCAAATTGCGGGCAAGAACATAGGGCATCTTCAACAAGCTGTAAAATCTACGAATATCGAGCTAATAACATACAGCAAAAACAAAATAAGCCGAGATTCGTCAATGCACCACCCCCAAAGATTAATGCGTGGAAGAGCGAAGTCGACAGGGCAAATGTCGCATCGGTGAGCAGAACAAGCGCTCCCAACTCTAGAATTCCAAACCAGGAAGATTTTTCGCCATTTAGAACAGGGCCACGTTTACCGACGGAAGACTGCTCACCAGGAAACCGCATCCAACAAGCAGACAATCATGTAAGTCAACTACAAAGTATTTTTAATGAGTTTAACAGTAGAGTTAATGTAAAAGAAATTGTAAGATTCCTAAATGATTTTCTACAAACAGTAACAACATATAAAAACAAAACAGAAATAGCTATGGCTATGATTTCCTTTATTGATCAAATTGATTCTTATGACATCAAAACAATTAAAAATAATTCAATGGAACGCAAACGGAATCATAAACAAAATAGGGAACTAACAAATTTTCTACAAACCTACAAAGTAGATATAATGGCAGTCAGTGAAACTAAATTAATACCAGAAAACACAATAATAATACGAAATTATACAATACATAGAAAAGATCGAAACATACGGGGGAGGCGTGGCTGTGTTTGTTAAACATTCCATTCCTCATGTCGCACTAGAAAGTGTAAATTCACAAATTGAAAATGTTTCAATAAAACCCGAGAAGAAACATATAAAACTGCGGAATGGAGTGGTGATAAACAGCAGCTACGCCAGGCCAACACTGAGAAAACGCGTAGCAAAAAAAATTTGCTAACATTTTTTTGGCTGGAACAATCAAATTTCCATTTATGACTGCAATTTGGCTTTACTATACAAGCAATAAATACTTTACTAAAAATTCTTAACAAAAGCTATAAAGGATTGTGCTACTGTAAAAAAATAAATTTTACAATAAGAGACACTGTCTTTTTTCCAAAATAGTTTTATTAACTTTAAATTAAAATCTTTCCAGTTTGGCAAAGCTCTTTTCCAGAGTAGCAAAGCTTTTTGCCACCATTGATATAAAAAATGTATAAAGAATTTATTGCAGCATTTACTAAATATTTTTGCTACCACAGCTAAATTTATTTCTAGATTGTCCCTTTAGAAGGGGTTCGGATCTCTCTCGGCATATTTCGTCAGTACTCGACTCCCTAAAGACGACGTGGTGCCACCAATTTATTTAGTTACGGAACAGTAATCGCGGACTTTCCATGAAAAACTGGGATCCATTGGATTTAAGGGTGCATGTAGGTGCATCCCTGAAAATTTGACTGTGTATGCGCGGGCCGTTACATATTTCGTGTATTCGTGTTGGTGTCGTTAAATCCCGGATGTTTCCGTAATTTGGAATTAAAACTTTGACGTTTAATTGCTTGAAGTTTTGGAGGGTAGAATTTTTACTCCTATTATAGGTTATAACGTTGTATACAACGGTTATAATATAGTTATTGTTTGAATTAAAAAAATACAATATATAAAGATTTAATAGGAGAATGGGATCTAGAGGTTTTCCTGGAAGAAACAATATAGTGTCTAAAGAATAACGAACATGTATGTATTACTTTTACTAAGGACAAGTTAGACACATAGTCGTTTTTATAGGTATTTAAGAATACGATTTTGTAGAGTTTGTTACAAAATTGAATGGTATTTTTCATAAAAAAAAAACACTGTAATGATTTAAAAAACAATAAATTAGATAATACTTAAAGTTTTGTTTTATTTACTTTTTCCTTTTAATTAATTTTTACCATGTTTCAAACAACAATCTTTTAACCTTTTACAGTTATTTACAGTTTATTTAGGATACTTTAAACAATAATTCCAATGAAAAGTATATCTATAATGTAATTATCCATATATGTAAATTCACGTATGCGGGGTGTTTTTTAACACAGTGTTTAATTTATCCAAAATAAACTTTAAAATAAAGCGAAAGTCATATAGATATTTTTCAGCAAAATATTTGGCACCCGCAGCAAAAAAAATCCTCCCGCAGCAACATATCTTACTACTGCAATAAAGTTTATTTGCTACTTTAACTAAAATGTTGTTTGTTACAGTAAAAATCTTTATTTGAGCTAGTAAAGTGATTTGCTCTGGCAGTAAAAGGCTATTCTATGCCAGCAACATTTATTTATTACTACTAAAAGGCATATTATTACTGCTTAAAAAATGCTTCTTAGGGTAGCAAAGATTTTTGCTGTTACTAAAAATTTACTTTGCTAAAATACCAAAGCATACTTAGCTAATATAGCCAGGTGGCTTTTTAGTTCTCGCAAATTAGTTTTTGTAAAGTAATTTAGCTACCTTAACAAAGTCATTTCAGCAAAGTGTTTTTTCTGAAATAGCAAAGTTCTTTTCTGTCCCCTATTTAATACGGATTTTTTAGCTACCATACCTATTTTTTTGCTACTACGATCAAAAAATTTTCTCAGTGAAGACGAAACGAACGACAAGAAGATTTTGATGAAATTTTTAATTTGGGACACAAAGTACTAGTGCTGAGTGACCTAAATGCTCGAAATGTGCTATGGCATAATCACCTTAACAACAGAAATGGACATATACTTTGTGATTATGCCATGGCACATAATATACAAATCTTAGCACCTCCGACTCATACGCATTACCCGACAAACCAAGCGACAGCAACCACTATTGACCTAATACTTAACAAAAACATACCTACCTTAACAGACGTAATGACAATAAACGAACTGCCTTCTGACCATGTACCAGTTGTCCTAAATTGGAACGTAAACATCGAACGGGACGACTGCCTAAAAACTTGGTCCTTTAAGCAAGCCAACTGGCAAATATTTAAAAGAACGCTTCAGGAGAACACGACAATAAACAATCAAATAAATTCTATCGAAGAACAAGATAGCTAGAAAAATATGCTTAAAGCCCAAGGAAGACCGTCTTCCAGGCGAAGATGGCAGAGATATAGGCAAAGACGCGACTACGAACAATTTACAGCAGTACAGGGAACAATAAGACAAAGAATAATTGAATTTAAAAATAACGCCTGGTCAGATGTCCTCAGGGGATTGTCAACACAAGACAACTCCTTGTGCCGTCTCACCAGGCGATTACGCAAAAAATATAATAAAATACCTTTTTTAAACCCCACCACTGCACAGACCAGTCAGGAGATCGCCGAAACTCTGGCAGACTACCTAGCAGGTGTGTGCAGTGGTACACCTAATAGAACAAATGACCAAAACCAAATAACTGACATAGCAAATAGACTAATGAAACAAAAATACCCCATCCCCCCACTGTCCTTAAAAACTACTAATTACACCCAAAAACCTATCCTTTATTATCAAAGCTTTGCGTAATAATAAGGCCCCGGGCTTTGACGACATTCCAAATATCCTTCTCAAAAATCTTCCTAAAAAACCTTTCGTCCAATTCCTTTACATAATCAATTCCATCATTACCCTCCAGCATTTCCCACAACAATGGAAAAAGGCTATTGTGGTTCCCATTCTTAAAGCCGGCAAGGATCCCAAACTATCCCATACCGTCCTATACCCCTCCTTCATTCCCAGAGTAAGGTAGCCGAAAGAGCTATTTTGCAAAAAATTAATAAGCATAACCTTGAGTCTGCTGTGCCCAAGGAACAATTCGGTTTTAAAAGGGACTTAGCGCAGTCCTGTTAGTGGCCCTGGTCTTACAACATGCGCTGAACAAAATGAACTAGGGCCTAAACACCGTTCTACTATCGCTAGACATACAAAGAGCCTTTGATACCGTGTGGCACAACGGACTCATATACAAGCTCTATTTTGTTCACAACTTCCCACTCCACCTGATCACTTTAATCCACTCCTATATATTAAATAGAACCTTCCTGGTCCGCGTAAATAACTCCTACTCTACCCCTAGCGCTGTGCACGCAGGCGTCCCACAGGAAACAGTGCTTAGCCCTAAATTATTTAACCTTTTCCTTGCCGACATCCCTTACTATCCATCAACAAATTTGGCTCTGTTTGCCGACGACACACTGGTGTATGCCATTTCGTTTTCGGCAACAGTAGCCAAAACCCACATCCAATATCACCTCAACTCCCTAATACCTTACTATGATAAATGGAAAATCTCAATAAACGAAGACGACAAGACTGACTGTATTATACTTACCAAAAAATTTACCAATAATAAGATCCACATTCCAATAAAAGTAAACAACACCCAAATTATTCCATCGAAAAGCTCAAATATCTTGGAGTGATGATCGACGCGAGACTTAGCTTTGTGTCTCACGTCTATCACACACTCCAAAAAGCTTTCCTCGGCCAACAAACCCTCTATTCCCTTCTCTCCCCTAATTCACCCCTATACTTACACAAAAAACTGATAATATACAATACAATAATCAAACCTACCATAACATACGCTGCGCCTGTGTGGTCGGGTGTTTCCGACACACAGATACACAGACTGCAGCGTATGCAAAATAGAAAATTAAGATAATAACCCGATCCAATAGATACACCCGCATAGACAGATTAGATGCAATGACAAGACACTTCAACTATAAAAGACTATCTGAACGAAATATCCAATAGGTTCTACGAAACAAAACCACAAAACTCGGAATTAACACGCAATTTAACACATACAAGAATCCACGACAACATTAAACATAAACCCCTATATCACAGACTGCCGATATATCTCCAACAAAAACCCCTTAAAAAAATTCTAACTTATTCATTTTAAATATAAATAATATATTATTACATTTTAAGGCATAGACAAAAAAACATCGAAAAATTTTACCAGGTTTTTTGCACCAATTTTTCCTGCAATACAAACTATACCATCAATTGTCAAAACCACCTAAAATAAAAATCAGGAACTCTACTGTTGAAGTCGAAAGGATACTTTAAGCTGACGCGGAAAGGGCCGATAACTTCAGCTACGCAAGACACGCAAGACATTGTCTCCCTGGGCCAACACCAGCCCCCTGGACAGCAGACTCCTGCCGCCAGGCCATCCGCACCTAGCAATGGTCTACCAGAGCGACAGTGCGTAGATCTTATATTATGTACATACTGTAGATTAATGACTTGTAACATTAATGTAAATAATAGATATCTTTTAAAATGAAAAAAAACAAAAAAATGGGTTACTCTCCAAGACGAGAGACGAGAGACTTTTTAGTATTTGATGTTCCGAGTTCCAATCTTGCCAGGACCGTACTTTTTTTACAATAATTTAAAGTGATGCTATTTTTTCTGTGCAAGTACGGAAATCCTGAATCCTACCGAACATTATTTTACAGACAAAAAATAATATATTTTCTTAACTGACAAGTTAACTTCTTTTGCTATTTCATTTCAAGGTCTTTCTGTGTAATCTTATCGCAAATATTCTTTTAAAATATAATTATATTATATTATATATTATTTATAATATATAATATATAAAGAGGTAAAGTTTGTAACTTTGTGGGTTTGTAGCCGCTAATCTCTGAAAGTACTGAACCTATCATAAAAATTCTTTCACAGTCAGAAAGCTACACTATTCAGGAGTGTTATAAGCTATATTATACCATGATTAAACAAAAAGTTAACGCCCAACGAAGGAACACGGGTCGGCTATCTTGGATAAACTATAACAAAAATTCGATATTGACGTTACTATTCTTAATGGATTTTATTGCGGTTTTTTTTTAATAGCTAGAGTGATCCCAAGGAAAAAACATATTCACAGGGTTAAAAAAATAGTTTACATTTAAATTTCGATATGACTTAACGAATTTTGATGCGGATCTTTTAATAGATAGAGTAATTTAAGAGTAAGGTTTATATGTTTAATAATGTCAAAAACGAACATATACAGAGTGTTTAAAAAATAGTTTAAATTGAAAATTCAATATTGACGTTACTATTCTGAACGGATTTTCATGCGATTTTTTAGTAAATAGAGTGAATCAAGAAAAAGTTTATATGTATAATATAAAAAAAAACATATTCAGACTGTTTAGACAATAGTTTACATTTAAGATTCGATATTGACGTTACTCTTCTCAACGGATTTTGAGGCGCTTTTTTTTAATAGATATAGTGATTCAAGAGGAAGGTTTATATGTATAATAATGTCAAAAAAACATATACAGAGTGTAAAAAAATAGTTTACATTTAAAATTCGATATTACTCAACGGATTGTGATGCGGTATTTTTTTAATAGGTAGACGGATTCAAGAAGAAGATGAATATGTATATTAATGTCAAAAAAATAGGTAAACAGGGTGTTTAAAAACATAGTTTACATTTAAAATTCGATATTGACGTTACTATTCTCAACTGATTTTAAAACGTTTTTTTTTTTAATAGATAAAGTGATTTAAGAAAAGGGTTTATATGTATAATAATTTAAAAAAGATATACAGAGTGTTTATAAAAATAGTTTATATTTAAAATTCGTTATTACTTAATGGATTTTTTTAAATAGATAGACTGATTCAAGAGAAAGGTTTATATGTATAATAATATTATAAAAATAACATACCGAAAAAGTTATTCCTTATAAAAAGTTCTGCATAGTCAAAAATCTACTATACAATTATCAGATATCGAATTGTGTAGGTCATCTACGAGGTTGGCCAAAAATGTAATGTTTGCTTAAGAGGAAAGTACCTGTATTTTTCCCTAATATCTTAAATTGTTATAAATAAAAGATGTTTAGAATTAAAAATTACTTTCAAATATACAATTTTGTTCATTTCTAAAATAAAAGATTTTTTTATCTGCGAAAATCTAGAAAATTTAAGTTTGTACATTAGTAGCATTGTACATTCTCTATGTTTTAGTAACAGTAAATTTTAATAAAAATATATTTGAAACTGTTCTATGACATTTATAATTATGGAATGTAGTGCACTAGTATACAAACCTAAATTTTCACCATTATCGCAGAAAAAAAATCAAAAATATTTTTTTATATAAATTAACAAAATTGCATATTTGGGGGTAATTTTGAATTATATCTTTTCTATATAACAATTTTTGATATTATAATAGCAAAAATACAGGTACTTTACTCTTAGGCAAAAATTACATTTTTGGTCAATACTGGTAGATGACTGATACAATTTGATATCTGATGGTTGCATTTAGGTTTTGGATCATGCAGAACTTTTTATAAAGAGTAACTTTTCGTAAAATCAATAAAATAAAAAAGTTTCTCATATCACGCCAACATAGAGCCTATACAGGGAAAACCTTTTATACAGGACGTTTTTTTTCCTTCTTGGTTGTAGTTAAAAGTAGGTTCTAGAATATAAATGAAAACTCTGTGCGTTTTCGATTTATATATTTTCAAAAAATTCAAATTTTAGAAAGTACAATTTTTTCGTAAAATGTACGTACATAATACGTACAGTATGTACGTACTTCAGACGTACAATATGTACGTACAGGGAATGTGCATTTTTGCGGAAAATGTACGTACATAAGACGTATTATGGATGTACTACGTACTTTTGTGTACGTACATAAGATGTACGTTACAACCTAAAGTTACATACATAAGACGTACATAAAACGTACATTGGCTGATTGGGTAAAGAAGGCGGATTGCTGAGATATGCATACGTACTGTCGAAGGCTGTAAAAATCGCGGTCGCATCGCTGTTTTATCGACCCATGTGCGGAGTGCCCGACAGTAAACGCGACATCAACTAAACCAAACAGTCAAGTTACCCTTGATTTCGTCGTTATTTCTTTTAGTTCATGTGTCACTAGTTTTAAAATTTGACAGTTTGCAAATAAATTTAATAGAAATTATTGAAAATTATTAGTAATAATGAATTTGGATGACTAAGAAATTGAAAAGGAATTTATACCGTTTTAGTATTATTTTTACTTAAAGTAAGTACACACAATTTTCTAAAATTAAATATTAAATGCATAATTATAAAGAGGCTAATTGTCTCTTAAAAAATAGGAAGGCTACGATTTTTTTGTTGCAATATAATGGCTAACTGCATAAATTTAAATTAATAAGTTTAGATAAATAAAACATGTATAAAATGGTATTTTGGGAAAATTTTATACGGTCGTGGAAAAAATATTGTATTTAACACTTGCATAAAGTGTCTTTTTTACTCATGGGATTACCTCACTCGCCTAACGGCTCGTGCTGTTAATCTTCCCATTCGTAAAAAAATTATAATGTCATGCACTTGTTACATAAATTACTATAAAAATATTAATGGTTAGGTTTATCAAAAAATACCAGGTCCGGCAATAGGATTGAACTGTTTTGAAAAGATTGCCATAAAAATATTGTTTATTTGACAAACGTCAAATAGTGATAAAAATAAAGTTTACTGTGGGAGATTTTGTGTTACAATGGCAAATTGGCCAAAAAATCAACGGATCTTTGCTGTAAAATCGTTTATCCTGAAGCAGTCCATTGTGCAAACTCAGAGAAACTTTCGACGTGAATTTAATTTGCTAGTGCGTGCTAACGTTCCAACAAGGAATGCAAAGCCTAAAGTTTTTTCTACTCGTCCCCAAACACTTCCTTAACTCAAAGAAAGAATTCATGAAAAATACATTCGATAAACATGAAGGTAGATTTACTCACGCGTGTTATGCGCCATTTCTACTCCAATTGGCAGCAGTGCATTGAAGGTGGTGGTCCTCTTAAGAATGTGATTTTTGCAAACTAAAGTGTTTCAAATAATTTCAAGAATTATATTTTTAGTTTGGGTAACAATAAGTCGAAATATTTTTTGGTGCCTTCACGACCACGTCCAATCCTATTGTCGAACTTTGTGGGACCTTTTTGTAGAACGTTTAATTTTTTACAAAAACCTTTTAGGAATTTTGCGGTATAATTAAGAAATGGTGAGATATATTTTTTTATATGGGGCTGAATAAAATATGCAAAACTGTAATGATGCAGATTTTTTCATTAAAATTATATAAGAGCTCATCGTTGCCGATCATTCTCTGGATGTGCCTAGGAACCGATTTCTCAGTGTCAGGAGTCAAAATAAAAATGGTACATTTTTTTGACCCACTCTAATGTATAGGGTGTCCTAAATTCAAAGGTGACCAATGGGATTTCGGGAAGATGTACAAAGTCAGTTAATTAAAGATATGTTCTGTATTGGGGTCCAAGCCAAAAATTCAATTAAAAGTACCAAAAAGCCAAAAAAATTAAAACAAGTAGAAAGATAACTAAAAATCGACGTTTCGGTGGCAAGTCTGCCACCGTTGTCAAGATAAATTGAATAAAAATAGTATAATTAAAAATTAACTATTATTTAGGTTTTAAATTTTAAAATTCTTTTTTTTTTTGGATATTCTGAAAATTCTTTGACACTAAATGTCAAATATGTTTGTTTGGTTAGTGTCATAGTGACATAGATAACTGGTTGCTGGTGTATTTATTGTTTACAATACAAAAAGGTAAATAGTTAGTTAATTTTTAGTCTTTCTGAAGATACTTCAGTATCAAGCAAAGGCAACCAAGTGGTATTTAATTTAACTGAAATTGATGCTACACAATTATTTTTATTTAATAATATATACGCACTTTCTTTGATTTTGCGTTTTTTTAGAGCAAGTTTCCTTTGCTAAAATGCTTGAAGCATCCCAGCTTATTCTATGATTGTTATCAAATGCGTGTTGACAGATTTTTGATTTATAAAATTCTGTGTTTTTAATGTATGATCTGTGTTCTTTTATGCGTTTGACTAATGGTCTACAAGTTTCACCTATATAAATCTTATTGCATTAGCAAGGTATTTTATAAATGACATTTTTTGTATTTTAATTTAAGTTGTATGTTGTTTTTGTTAATTGATATCTAAAAGTGTTTTGTGTTTTAAAGATTGTGCGAATATTAAATTTATGTCCTATTCGTTGAATTTTATTTGATAGTCCGGTAATGTATGGTAAAAATAAATTTGTAATAGGTCTATTTTGATTTTGTCTTATAATTTGAGTTTTAAATTCAAGGAAACAATTATTTATAAAATCAAGAGGGTAATTATTTTCAATTAAAATATCTTTTTACTTGCTTTAATTTTTTGGTACTTTAAATTTAATTTTTGGCGTGTACCCAAATAATTACCATCCATTGAAGTCAGGTGCAAAATAGCTTAATAAGGAGCTTCATAAAGAAGTCCTTTAAAATTACGAAAATTTAAGGAAATTCAATAGTCTTGCACTATTTATTATTTTAAAATTCTTTATTTTAAGGGGATGCCGTAGCCGTTAAATGAGCTAAAACGCGATTCGCTGCCTTTTTTTAAATATTTGTTTGAGAAAAAAGTTGTATATTGAAAAGTTTCTTAAAATGATCCAAAGATTATCGGAAAGTTGGTTATTTTTACGGTTTTGTAATTTTGGGAAATTTAATGTGTTAATTATTACCATTACCAAAAATCAATTAACTTTCCGATAATCTTTGGATCATTTTAAGAAACTTTATACAACTTTTTCTCAAAACAAATGGCATCCTCTTAAAACAATTTTTAATTTTTAATAGGTCATGGCATACTGGAACTTCACTCACTGAAAATGTCTTTTTTATTTAAAATTCCGTAAATAAAGGAATTGTGGCAAGCAAGTAGTGTACCAGCTATAAATAGACTGTCTTCTATATTATCCAGCAACACAGTTGTGGTAACTTCTCGTTATTTTTTTCTTTTATTCACAACATTTTTAAAAAGCCAAATTTTGGTTTAGAATTTTGTCGGCATATCATAATAATAATAATAATAATTTATCCTCTGTGATAATTAAATCCGTTTGGAGAAAGGGCCCGGAAGACCGAATCAAATTGCTTTAACATTTTATGGCACTGAATAGCGTTTTGTAAGTTAACGATTAAAAAACAATGAACAAACCTTGCACATCTTTAAACGATCCTAAAGTATCAAGTGTATTGGGCATAAATCATTCGCAGAAGGGCTGTATCTTTCTGTATGTCACATGTCTAGTTTAAAAAAAAATCACTTATTAACTGCCAAAACCACCGTTCAATTGAGATGGGCAATCCTAGTAAATTATACAATAACATTAGGCGATAATGTCGGTACAATAGCATTGGCATTTTAAAACTATTATCTACGTACACTAGACAGATAGTGCTAAACTTTGACAAAGTAGTTTGGGTATTTATAGACAAGTTAAGATGGTGATGGACGATGCATTTAAAAATTCTATACTAGATCAAAGGCATCAAACATCATTAGGCTAACCAGAACAAGTCTTATTGAGCAACTTTACGCGCCTAAATAGCTCATCAAAAGCTATTTGACCACTGAGATTTAAATATTTTTAAGACTACTACAGCTTCGGGCGTTACTGTTGCACTATATGCTAAAACTGTCAATTATATGCGAAATAAAAAATATAAAATAAAACAAAAATAATTCTTTATTGAAGGCACATCGTTTTTAAAACATTTACCTATTACAGAAAATAACATATACTGTGTAAATATTTATCAAATCTGCCAGGTTAAAAGTACAATCAAACATATTTCTCAAACTTTACATGTAAGGAGTCTAGTTTCAAAGTTCTTCCTCTAACTTACTTAATACAACGAGATAAATGTCCCAACAGTTGTATGTTTTTAGCGCTGAATTTAAATAAATCACTATTTACTCCATGACTACATCCATAATAGGCGGTTTAAACTTAAGGAAGAATGCATAATATTCAATGTAGTTTCTTTATTTTTTATAAAATAAAATTTAACAATCCTATTTTGAAGATTGTACACTTTGAAACTAACCCTCTTGGGTTACTTCATAATTAAACAATTTATTTAAAGGAACCTGCATCAAGATTGTAGTAGGTTAGAATTCCGTCCCTACTAGTAATATTTCCATAAAAATTTCGAGGGTTATCGGTGATATTTTGAATTAAGGGTTTCCCAAAGTAAGATAATTGGATTATCGAAAAAAGCATATTATATTACTTTACTTAAATACATTTTCGAAAACATAGATAGAATGCGAAAATTTGGGTTATTTGGGTTTATACATATGTTTAAAAGACAAACTCAGGTATTAAAGTTTGCTGCAAATCATACCCTAGAAAAATATTTAAGACTGTTTAAACTTTAAAACAAAAATGAATGCAACAACAGTTTAAGATACATTTATTATTGTACTTTTGACTTTTTAATATGATTTAATAGTTTTGGTTTTTAAAACATTCCCACAGGATATGCCAAGTTAAAATTATTATGGATGTTACATGCAACAAAGTATTTACCAAGAGGTCCATTGTAATGACTAAAATATTTAAAATATATTAAAATATATTTTCTATGTAATTATGTAATTAAGACAACTACAGGGTGATTCAAAGATGGAGTTAGTGACATATACGTACAGGGTGTTAGGATTTCGTTGCAATTGCAGGGTATCTTGGTTATTATTAGAGATAGAAATTTGCGGTTTTTGCAAACTATTGCTCCTTTTGATGAAATAAAGATAAAACTAATATATTTTTTATATTCGTTTCTGACATACAAGGCGAAATTCATTTTTTTACTTTTTCGGATCCCTCTCGTATTTCAGTTGTCTTGTAACTTATAGCAAAAGTAAAAACTGATATTAGTAGATATTTTTACGTAGAATCCAGTGGTGTAGTTAGATTTTTTTAAATTTTATATTTTTTGAGATATGAACCAAACATGATTTTTTTAATGAAACACCCTGTATATTTTTTATTCATTGAATTATAGCGGATAAGAGCTTTTCAAAAATGTACAATACTTATTAGTTATTTTATATTTATAGACCGATAATTAATTCTTTTAATTTTAAAATTTAATTTCGCATAGTGGGCCATGATATAGACTTTATAACAAAAAAATATAAAATAAGCCCTTAGTTTATAATTTGTTTAAATTTTACAGCAATATAAAAGTTTTAACCACTTTACCCGCCCAGCACCCCTATTTACTCCCGAGTTCTATGAGTTTGATCATTTATTAATTAATTAAAAAGTAAACATTTTGGATCAGCGCCAATGTGTTTATACTTAAAACAGTGTCTAAAATCAGTATGTATCCGTAATTTTTAGAAAAACATTCGATTTAAAACAAAACAATAGAAAACCATGTATGAAACTGATATCTTCAAAATTTAAACTTCAGTAATAATTTTGGTAACAGTTTCATACACGCTTATGTTTTCTAAAATCAAATTATTTTTAAAAATAATGGATACATATTGATTTTGGACACTGTTTTAAGTATAAACAAATTGTCGCCAATCCCAAATGTTCAGTTTTGAATTAATTAATAAATGAACAAACTTTGAAACTGAGGAATGAATAGGAATGCTGGGCGGGGTTAAGTGGTTAAGACTTTTTGTTGCTGATAATTTAAACAAATTATAAACTGAGGGCTTACTTCATTTTTTTGTTATGAACTCTATATCATGCCCCACTACGCAAAATTCAATTTAAAAATTAAATACATCAATTTACGGTCTAAAAAAATAAAAATAGCCATTTTTTAAAAATACTTACTTACTTATAATTAATTATAACGAACCTTTTAGAATAATATTCTTTTATCATGTTAACAGTTAGACTTCAAATTACCCCATCTTAATCTAGATTCACATAAAAACTTTATGTTTTCTTGCATCTCGTTGGGAACTACAAACCAGCAAATAATATTTTCAGTAATACCAATAAAATAATATCGTTGATAAGCAGATTAAAACTATTTTTGTATACTTTTACCGTATGATTGGTACGTATAACATTAGGATAGCCGAGTTATGTATCGTACATACATACTTCTACTGTTCGCTTCCATAGATAAACGTATCTGCATAATTAACGGAACGAGATCTCAGTTTGTAATAAAAAACATACTACAATTTTATCGCATCGTTTTTGCGAGTTTTCTTTACATTCGCTCGAGTCAGGCGAATGTAAGTCAATTCGCCTAAGTAGTTCCTATGTTTCTACTACAGTGGACCTGTCTGTAATATTAATGATAAAGGCACAACTCATCATAACGGTATACTGAAAAACCACCGACGGCAGCCTTTTCTTCTCCTTAGGAAGTAAGTAGTAGTGTTGCTGTCACTCTGCCGCTGCCGTGAAGTAAAAGGTCAAACGTGCAACAAAAAAACTTAAACTGTTTTGGTGACCATTTCGTGGTTTAAATAATCCTAAATATGCTTGTATAGGTATAATTTTTTTAGGGTATGATTTGGACCACCTTGTAGATATTTTGTTGGTCAGCAACTTCAAAACCTACTTTTTTCTTTTAAATAAATGTATTTATAACCAAACATTCCAAATATGGATCTTCTATGTTTTTTAAAACTGTATTTAAAAGTGCTTTTTCATATCATTCGGTGACGTCACTTTGGGCTGCACTAAATCCAAAAAATTAACCTGCCGAAATGTTTATGCCAGTAGGGATGGGACTCTAACATACTACAATCCTAAATAATTTCACCGATGCCGGTTTTCAAAGCACACGATGCGGGTACCTTAGTAGGCTACTAAAACTAAACGACTGATTAATGGTATAATAAATTATTTGTTCGATATTTATTCAACTTGCTATAAACACTTTGGATAGAATCAGTGTCATCGTAGGCTTCTTTTAAATAGTACAATCGCAGCTTATTTTCACTATGACACTCCAAAATATCCCATTTTTGAAACAGCTTTAGAGCATTTTTTATTGGATCCACAGAAATACTTTCATCTAAAAAAAATAAAAATATGTCAGACAAAATAATTCAATATAATTACTAAAAATCACAATTTTACAATCAAATAATAAACATAATAAACCCCAAAGCAAAAAATACAGTGACCGGCCAAAAGTTCGCAACATAAAGGTTTTTGACATATTATGTACATATTCTGAAGGGCGATAGGATGTTAATTTAAATGTAAAATTTTTTCCTACTATAACTAAAAAAATGTAATTTAATTTAGTTTCGCTTTTGAAAATACACGCCTTAAACTTTGCATTTTAAGTTAAAATTAAATTCTACACACTTTTTTTTCTTTGGTTTTATTGATATTTTGTTAATAAAGCTCTGTATTTTTTAATTGTCAAAATATTAAAACAATACAATTAAGAAGTTCTTTCTCTAACCCAACCCCGGGCTCTTATTTTAAAAAAAATTGATGGTTTTTTAAAGTAAACATGGCCTTATTGTTGAACTTTCCTGTGCTTAAAAAAAACCAATATAGTCATATCGTGTATTCTTTTCCGTAGAATTCAATATACTAATCAGAAAAAACATTTGGAACAAAAACAAAGAGTTACAGCAGTGACGTATTTTTAAATAGAATAACCCATACAGGGTCAGCTAAATGATAATACACACATGCAACGTAAGGATAAGACATTGACTAAGGGTACATCGTAAAAATCGAATCCGATTGGACAGATCGCATTGAACCTTATACTGTGCCCTTCGCTCTGGAATTTATCGGATACAGATAATCCCGTTCTAAATTCTTTTAATTTGACAGAGAAAAGTATATACAATGACAAAGAGAGCAAAGAAATTAAAATGAACTTCTAACCTTCCTTTTTGATATTTTTTTAAAATAAATTTCATTTAATTAGAGAGGTAAGAGGCAGTTTGTTGACACGGGACTTAAATACTTGAAGATTTGGGGGAATGAAAGATCTCCGCGGGCAGCAGGTTCCACAATCTAGAAACTCTAGGGATAAAAGAACGAACAAAGTGGGAAGTTCGGGGCCTGTCCAGTTGGACCGTATAGGGATGCATACGCGCGAAACCACGAGTTTCTCTGTTAGAAACCGTGAGTGGAGGAACTATACTGGACAATTCTTCAGAGCAGAAGTCATGGAAGTACCTATAAAAAAGCGATAAATCCCCCACAGCCCGACGATGGGCCTTTCTGTAAGTGAAGGATCATTAATGAGACGAATAGCTCTTCTTTGAATAGAATCAAGAATGCTTAGAGTTGTGGGGGACGCCATGCCCCAGATATGAGAACAATATTCCAAGGGAGGTCGGATTTGAGACACATATAAAGTGTATAAATTAGAAGCGGAATAATACTTTTTGGCTCGAAAGAGAAATCCAAGCTTTTTGAAGCTGCCGTGGATATAGATACAATGTGTTTATGCCAGTTAAGGTTACTTTCAAATGTTACGCCCACAAGATTGAAGGTATCTTTGCTCTGTAAAACTTGACCGCTCATAAGTAGAGGATGAGTATTTGATGACTCTTTTCGCGACAAGGAACATGATTGTGTTTTGGATGCATTAAAGTGGACGAGATTTTTGGCGCCCCAATCCAATATTAAATTAAGATCCTGCGAAAGAGATATCTGCATCGCTTTGCATTTGTTTTCCAAGTCAGGTTTAGTGATGGATTTAGGAACCTTAAAACTGGAGTGAAGGGTACTATCTCGGCGAAACTATGAATGGAATTAGTTGTGGACGAGAGAAGGTCGTTGATGTTAAGAAGAAACAATGTTGGTGCCAGACCTGAGCCCTGAGGGACTCCAGCATTTACTTGGTGAAAGCTTGAATAATGGCCGTCCACAATAACTGATATACGTCGATCAGATCAAGATCAAGAGCAACGATCTGGGACTCACCTAGAAACTCAAGAGACTTATTCCAACAGTGTGATACGAAGGAAAGAAGACCTGCTGTAGATCTTTTGTGGCAAAATCCATACTGCCTGTCATGCAAAATTTTGTGTTTTTCTAAGTACTTAAGAATTTGTGAATTAATGATTTTTTCCATTACTTTACAAAGAACTGAGAGAATTGAAATTGGTCTATAGTTAGATGGAAAAGATTTAGATCCTATCTGGGGAATAGGTTGTACACGTGCAGCTTTCCAGCTCTCCGGAAAGATACCTGTGTCGTAAGAAATTCGAAAGAGCCGAGTTAAGATTGGTGCAAGTTCTGGAGCCCATTTTTTTAAACGATTGCTGGTATGCCATCCAGCCCAGACGATTTCTTGGTGTTAAGGGAAGAAAGGATACGCTTTATGTGTTTTACCTTAAAAATAATATCGGGCATTTTATATTAAATAATATATACTAAATAAGAGAAAATAATAAAACAGACCACTAAAAAATACTATCACAATATTTTAGTAAATATTTAAGCTTATTTTATTTCCCACTATTTGGTTTCTACACTTATCAGCTGTTTTAGTTAACCGTCATTTTTTACAAAACCGCGAATATCGTACAAATTTAATCTCCGATCCGACTGAACTCAATTCAAATTGCTTGAAAAACAGGATTGACTTGTGGCGTTCAATCCAATCCCTTTCTCAACCTGAAACGCGTATATCGCAATTTTTTGTCGGATTAAGTTTTATCCGATCGATTGGATTGGATTCAGTATAACGATGTACCCTTAGTCATTGATAATTTAAATTAAGCTCGCAAAGTTGTTAAAAAGCCCTCATCGGCATAATTTTGAACTAGTATAAGAGTCCATTACAATCCATAGTCAAGTTTTTTTTGTTGTTGTGGCAGCTACTATCGTGTTTTAAAAATAATTTTTAAAATTTATTGAATAAATGCAATAAAAATACAAGAAGAATTAGTCTACAATTTGTACTAAGTGTTTTGGTGGTTGTCATCATAGATTCCGTTAAAAATCCTGCCATGAAGCAAAAGGTGCAAAGTCGGATTTCTTCTGCCTGCAGTTTTAGTGTAAATATTTAAGAACTTACGTTTTGTCGCTTTATACAAAATTACGCGGAACGTTAGCTGGTAACTACTCTTTGTTTTATTTAGGTTTTTAGACTATGATGCCTAATATTTTCTCTGAAATTTAATGCCTTGTTTTCAAAAGTGCTTTTGCTTCTAGCCGAACCGAGCCGACCAAAAGTCGTATATTTCTGTAAATATGGTAAATACTTTCGACACTTTTGATCTAGATACACATTTTTATCAGCTGATTAACCGAATTGCAACACTGCTGCTCCTTAATTTGTTGCATGCTACTTGGGTGACCAAAGGTCGATTTATCATCTCAAGAGAGATTTCTTGGCATATATTAAGATTCAAAATTGCCCTGGGAGGGTCACATAGATTTTCTGGCTACCAAGCTTACAAAGAACATATATGTAATGCGCTCTCTGTCAGCACAGGTGTCAGTTGACATCTTAAAAACAAGCTACTATGCTTTATTTGATTCAAATATAAATTACTGGTGGTCTCTTATGCTGGGGACATTCTTCCCACACAGAACGCACTTTTGGTCTTTAGAGAGTAAGGGATAAATTTAGGGAGTTGGGTATACTAACAGTTCCTTGTACGTACTTTTGCAGTGTCTAAAGTATGTCAAGGCAAACCTCAACGGCTATACTACAAATGCAAATTACCATTCTTACAACACAAGAAGCCAGGAAAACCTGCGACCAAAACATCTCAGGTTGCAATCAAGCCGAAAAGGTATAAATTATTCTGGCATAAAACTTTTCAATGCACTCCCTCAAGTTATTAGAACATTACCACAGAATCAATTTCTAAAAGGGATGAAAATCATTTTAAAAGAAAATGCTTTTTAAATATAAATGAATATTTAAATTTTAACTTTGCAAGCCACTGCTTGTTGCCTACTCAATAAAACAATAACTCAATAGTACTGTGATAAGAAAATATTTAAGTTAACAGTAAAAATAAATAAATAAGTTAAATTTAAAAGTTAACGAAATTGTACAATATACTCTGATGCTACGCTGTATTTTCTTTTTTTGTATTGTTATACAGGTAATTTTTGTTGCAATAAACGTTAATTATAAATTAGCACTGTTTATTTTTTTTTGGCATTTCTTTTATTTAAGCCACATAAACGAAAATATTTTTTCAACTAAATTAAAATCAAGCTGGACAACACTTTGAATTAGTCCTTTTAAATTTTTTCTAAATAAATTAGAAGTATCAAAATGCTAGGGGTCCAAGACTTTTGGCGTTGTGTGTATTTCATATGTTATTCGAAACTTTTATAGAAAATTTGTTATAAGGGGTTTTTTATAGTAAGGAATCGAGGGCTACTCATATTTTTGCTTTTAAATGTAGAGGATCCACCTGCAGTCCTTTGCTTTGGTTCAATATATCATTACTTTTTTACCTCGGTATATTATGATTCTTGTAGATAATTTTTATTCTCCAATATTTTTGCACAAAACGGTATACTTGATAAGTATTGCTACGAGTAACCGATTACGAGATATTTTAGTTTAAACGTTTTATTTCACATAAAAAAAAAATTCCTTAGCATTTCTTTACGCTGTATTTAGACCACCCGAGTTTCTCTAAAAGTTCTGTACAAATAGTTACTACAATTTCCTTACGCCAAAATACAATGATTTAACCCAATTTGCCTTGGTTAAAAAGTTGATCGTTTACGAGATACAGGGTGTCCAAGTAAAAAAATAAATGGGAAATTTGACTCCCAGTATCTTGCAAACCAATAACCTTTCCACTAAGGTAAATTGTAAAAGAGCATTGTATTTTGGCCCAAAGAACTTAGAGCATTTTGAACAGACGTTTTAAACACTACCAAGTGGCCTAGGTAAAGCCTAAATGAATGCAATGGCAAACTTTGGTATGGAGTAAAATGTTTAATCTAAAATATCTCCAAAACGGTTGCTTGCAGCAATATTTATCAAGTATACCATTTTTGTGCAAAAATATGAAGGAATAAAAATTCTATACTAAAATTAAAATATACCGAGGCAAAAAACAGTTATAATACTTTGAACCTAAGCAAAGGACTGCAGGTGGCTCCTCTACATTTTACGACAGAAACATTAACATATTTCGATTCCACACTCTGAAAAACCTTTTAATACTAAATTTGGTGAAAAAATATCTTATAATAAATAAAATATTTAAAAATAACTAAAATAAAATAAAAACTTTGACACCCTGTATCTCGCAAACGATCAACGTTTCGACTAAGGTAAATTGCGTTAAATCATTGTATTTTGATCCAAGTAATTTGCAGTAGCATTTTGTACATACCTTTTAGAGAGAGTATGTGGTTTGTATCGGGTGATTCATTTAGAGGTACTTTTCTAGTAGGTATTTTTGGATAGATAAGAGGGTCCAAATTTCGAAATGTCATATTTGTGTTCAAGTACTGTTTAGCAATTTGAAGAAAAGACTTAGCCCCCGGCACAACGTCTTAAACTTGTTCAACTGTATTATGAAAATCATTCATCTGCTTCGGGAACCTTATGGTCCACACATAATCGGCCGACTGAACCGACTATTGCTGTACCATCACAAAAATGTTTAACTCTAATTTTCATTATTGGATAATCCTTGACCAAATGGGCCACATCCAGCACGTAGTGCAGAAAATATAGCGGCAGTAGCTGCGAGTGTACGCGATGATCCTGACGAATCAATTTGGCGCTCGGAAATTGGAGCTTAAGAACAGACCATGTAAACAGTCAGTGCCAACATTTTTGAAAGGCATAATTTTTTAAAAATAAATGTAACGTATAGTTTTTCCGTATGATAATAAATATTACTTAATAAAGTTATTTTTTTTGTTTTTTTTAAGTACCTCTAAATGAATCACCCATTACTACTCTATGCTCTTTAGTCATGGTCAATAAAAGCAAATATAAAAACTTAAGACCTTTGAAATGTGGATCCACAGACGCTTATAAGAAGTACCCCAGGCTAACTGGGTGTCTAAAAATGAAAACATACGGTTAAACGAAAAACCTATCAGAAACATCAAGGGTTTATTAGTCCATTAAAAAATAAATAGTCAAATAATTGTACTTTCTTATAAGAAAAAAATAATCAGTGCTAGGAAAAAATGAATTATACATAGAGCCTTTATATTTGGCTTAAGGGTGACGGAAGCCAAAAGCGACCAAACTTAAATGTATATATTATCATGTATCACAAAATTCAGTATCCATGGAACATTAACGATCACGGACACTACTCTTTTACGGACCAACACACCTTGTTAGAGCAACTGCTGGTCTCTCACCTGCTGTGGTGGCTCTAAAAATATTTTTTATCCTATCCTGGAATTACAAAAATGCACCAACTCCTAGATGTTTAGAATAATTGTACTATTTTATCCTGCCGATGCCGCGATGAAGAAATTACCACCTGCTTTGGTAGGTGGATCCATCTAGTGCCAAACATATAACCAGGTAAAGTTTTCTGTTTTTTTGTAATTTTTGTCAGATTTTGACAACTTGTGTTCTTTAAAATGTTTACAAATTCTCTTTAAATTTGAAATGTTTTGCAGAAACCTGGTGTGTTGCATTCCCTTTTTTACATCCTATATTTATAGGGTATTATGTGTTTTAGCGATTTTATGTTTTAAACCATTTTGTATGTCCGTGAAGTAAATATCGATTTTACAAGCATAGAATGTGTGGTCACTGATTTATTATCATCTATTGCATTTTCAGATGTACTTGAAGTTTCGAACGTTCAACTGAACGAAATCTAAAACGGAAAGGATCTCTCACACTAAGCTGCCATGTAGATGACGAAAAAAGTATGAATTAGTCATACTTTTATAATAAAGTATTGATCAGTTTCGTTAATATAATAAAAACATTAAATCCTAAAATAAAATACACTCTCGATTTTTTTTTAATTATAAAAATTATATATAAAAAAACAAGTCAAAAATAACTTTGTGTAAAAGTAAGCAGAAAAGTTTTTTGCGATTTCATTGAGTATTAGGCAACTTACTTTTTAGTTTTTAGTGAGACTTTTTCTAAAAATGTTAAAAAATACTAAAAATGCTCTGAGGTCTTTAGGGTCAAGCCATTTAATTTTTATGCGTTAACTCCCCTATAACCTACCCCCGACAAAGACTTGGCAATTTTACCCAGTTCACACCTTTAAAAAATTTTAAAACAAATTTATTTGATCTTGTTTAACACATACAATAATTAAACCGTCAAAATCTTTTGTCGGACGCACCCCTAAAACCTACTCCTAACAAAGAATTGCCAATTTTATCCAGTTCACACCTTTAAAAAATTTTAAAACAAATTCATTTGATCTTCTTTAACACAAACAATAATTAAACCGTAAAATTTTTGTCGGACGCACCCCTAAAACCTACCCCTAACAAAGACTTGGCAATTTTACCCAGTTCACACCTTTAAAATTTTAAAACAAATTTTTTTAATTTTCTATAACACATACAATAATTAAACCGTAAAAATTTTCAAATGAATTTGTTTTAAAATTTTTTAAAGGTGTGAACTGGGTAAAATTGGCAATTCTTTGTTAGGGGTAGGTTTTAGGGGTGCGTCCGACAAAAGATTTTTACGGTTTAATTATTGTATGTGTTAAAGAAGATCAAATGAATTTGTTTTAAAATTTTTTAAAGGTGTGAACTGGGTAAAATTGGCAAGTCTTTGTTAGGGGTAGGTTTTAGGGGTGCGTCCGACAAAAAATTTTTACGGTTTAATTATTGTATGTGTTATAGAAAATCAAATAAATTTGTTTTAAAATTTTTTAAAGGTGTGAACTGGGTAAAATTGCCAAGTCTTTGTTAGGGGTAGGTTTTAGGGGTGCGTCCGACAAAAGATTTTGACGGTTTAATTATTGTATGTGTTAAAGAAGATCAAATGAATTTGTTTTAAAATTTTTTAAAGGTGTGAACTGGGTAAAATTGGCAAGTCTTTGTTAGGGGTAGGTTTTAGGGGTGCGTCCGACAAAAGATTTTGACGGTTTAATTATTGTATGTGTTAAAGAAGATCAAATGAATTTGTTTTAAAATTTTTAAAGGTGTGAACTGGGTAAAATTGCCAAGTCTTTGTTAGGGGTAGGTTTTAGGGGTGCGTCCGACAAAAAATTTTGACGGTTTAATTATTGTATGTGTTATAGAAAATCAAATAAATTTGTTTTAAAATTTTTTAAAGGTGTGAACTGGGTAAAATTGCCAAGTCTTTGTTAGGGGTAGGTTTTAGGGGTGCGTCCGACAAAAGATTTTGACGGTTTAATTATTGTATGTGTTAAAGAAGATCAAATGAATTTGTTTTAAAATTTTTTAAAGGTGTGAACTGGGTAAAATTGCCAAGTCTTTGTTAGGGGTAGGTTTTAGGGGTGCGTCCGACAAAAGATTTTGACGGTTTAATTATTGTATGTGTTAAAGAAGATCAAATGAATTTGTTTTAAAATTTTTTAAAGGTGTGAACTGGGTAAAATTGGCAATTCTTTGTTAGGGGTAGGTTTTAGGGGTGCGTCCGACAAAAGATTTTGACGGTTTAATTATTGTATGTGTTAAAGAAGATCAAATGAATTTGTTTTAAAATTTTTTAAAGGTGTGAACTGGGTAAAATTGGCAACTCTTTGTCAGGGGTAGGTTTTAGGGGTGCGTCCGACAAAAAATTTTTACGGTTTAATTATTGTATGTGTTATAGAAAATCAAATAAATTTGTTTTAAAATTTTTTAAAGGTGTGAACTGGGTAAAATTGCCAAGTCTTTGTTAGGGGTAGGTTTTAGGGGTGCGTCCGACAAAAAATTTTTACGGTTTAATTATTGTATGTGTTAAAGAAGATCAAATGAATTTGTTTTAAAATTTTTTAAAGGTGTGAACTGGGTAAAATTGGCAATTCTTTGTTAGGGGTAGGTTTTAGGGGTGCGTCCGACAAAAGATTTTGACGGTTTAAATATTTTTTTTTTGGTAAAGAAGATTATATAAATTTTTTAAAAATTTTTTAAATGTGTGAACTGGGTAAAATTGGCAACTTTTTGTCAGGGGTAGGTTTTAGGGGTGCGTCCGACAAAAGATTTTGACGGTTTAATTATTGTATGTGTTAAAGAAGATCAAATAAATTTGTTTTAAAATTTTTTAAAGGTGTGAACTGGGTAAAATTGCCAAGTCTTTGTCGGGGGTAGGTTATAGGGGAGTTAACGCATAAAAATTAAATGGCTTGACCCTAAAGACCTCAGAGCATTTTTAGTATTTTTTAACATTTTTAGAAAAAGTCTCACTAAAAACTAAAAAGTAAGTTGCCTAATACTCAATGAAATCGCAAAAAACTTTTCTGCTTACTTTTACACAAAGTTATTTTTGACTTGTTTTTTTATATATAATTTTTATAATTAAAAAAAAATTCGAGAGTGTATTTTATTTTAGGATTTAATGTTTTTATTATATTAACGAAACTGATCAATACTTTATTATAAAAGTATGACTAATTCATACTTTTTTCGTCATCTACATGGCAGCTTAGTGTGAGAGATCCTTTCCGTTTTAGATTTCGTTCAGTTGAACGTTCGAAACTTCAAGTACATATTTTCAGAAAAATAGCACTAAGACAAAGAGTAAATCAAAACTCCCTAATACAGTTTATGTGTTGAATATTTAGGATCTTATTAGTTACTTCTAATTTGTTCATATTTTTTTGTTTTAAATTCACCTTTACATAGATGACTTTTTAAAACCGACCATATTTGATATTAACAAACAACATTTAAAATAAATGTTGGAGTCTGTGATTCAGCATCAAGAACAAATTAGCAAATAGATATTAAAGGCGGATAGAAATATTGCCTATTATAAAATTTAAATTATTTATAGTAAATAATAACGGTATCCAAATATCCAACCACCAAAAAATAATAGATTCTAATTAAAAAAAATGCATTAAGACAATTCCAGAATTTTTAGGATAAGTGATGCATCACCGAAATTTACGCACATATTGGGTTTCTTTCTAATATGAACTTGGTTCTAATTATAAGAAAAAACATTTATTTTCATATCTATAAAAATAAATTAAATTTTTAAGTGGGATTTTAAAGCATTTTTTATATTGGTAATTGGTTTTTTATGTAAGTGAATAAACAAAAACTGCATTTTTATGAATAATTTAATTGGACACTAAAGTAAAAGAAATTTGTATATAATTTTGGAGTTTGTAGCAACTGTTTGTTTATCTAGTTTTATCACGTAATTTTGAGCACACAGGTATTTTAATTTGTAACTAGTTCAAGTAAAAGAGTTTAGCTTCCTGTGTAGTTACATATCTTTACTTTTTGAAAGGTAAAACTATCAATGATTTTTTTCTTTAATTTGTGGCAACTAGAATCTGTACACGTGACAATACGATTTTAAAATTTCACTTTCACTTCACTGTTTAAAGTTTGTCAGCCTTTTTGTTATTTTTCTTGGAAGACAGTTTTACTTATTCCAGTTTTTCATTTATTTAGTATTAAGAACTGGCTTTACCATAGGCACAATATAATTATTTAAGCAAAAACACTGACATTTATAAACAAATTGATTAGTAATTTTAACCTAAATTCTTACAACTGTCATAATGTCATTTTCCAAAATTTTTTGAAAGTATAACTGGTTGTCTATTCGTTTATGTTGTTAAGGCCTATAAACAAGTCATTCACCGGGACTGCAACTACTAAGCTGCTGATCATCGCGGCGAGAATGAGCCCTTAGTACAATTCTAACATCTAGAAGGTGGTGCAAAAATGTAAATATACCTTGTTGATTTTTATTGGGTAACAAAGAATAGTTATTTACATTACAAAAGGCGAAAGTTTACTTTTCCCCTTCGAACACTTGAAAGGCCTTTCGCATCGTGTAATGTATTATATTTTTTCTGCTACTGTTCTATGTATCGCATAATTTAATAATCATTAACATCATGTTTTAATAGAAATATCAGAGATTTTGAAATTTTACCTGTTAAAAATTAATCCATAGCAATACATTTATTGTTGACATTGTCTGTCATCAGCACTTGTCAGATATTGAATTATTGTTAATTTAGTATAAATCCATTCCCATTTTAAAATGTTAAATGAATATGAAAATGGCATCCAAAAGGCAGCTTACCTTGCGTGTGCCTCACTTCTGCCAGACAAATCTAAAGAGAGGTACCATCAAACATATAAATCGTTTTCTGAATGGCTTGCTACAAAAAATGTGGGGCGGATTGACGAGAATGTGATGTTGGCGTATTTTCAAGAAAAATCCGAGTCTTTATCACCACCAACCCTCTAGTCTGTATATTCCATGCTCAAGTTAACAATTTCCGTAAACAAAGATCAAGATATTTCGGAGTTCAAGGAACTAGTTGCTTTTATTAAAAGGAAAAACGATAGTTATGAGGCAAAAAAGTCAAACATTTTTCAAAAAGAAATCATAAAGGGTAATTTTCTAGAAACCTGCGGCAACTCCGATTTAAACGAAATTTGGTATACGGGGTTTTTGGTGCGCCGATCACGAATCTGAAAGATTTTTTGGCGGAAACGTTTTGTTCTCGAGATATTCATCATCAAAGTCAAATTTGAACTAAGCTTATTTTCACTATATTCCCCCATCTTTTTGCACACAATTCTTGATTTAAAGCCAAAGTGCCACACAATATTTGATTTTCATCTTTTAAAACACCGTTTTTCTACGTTTTTACATTATTTTTGCATTAAACTGCGTGGCTTTTCTTTGATAATGCGGCAACCATACATACACATAGGGCTTCATGGCACACTGGGATTAAAATAAGTCAAAATATAGCTATGCAATTTAATGCAAAAATAATGTAAAATACGTAAAAAACGGGGTTTTAAAAGGTGAAAATTAAATATTGTGTGCCACTTTTGCTTTAAATCAAGAATTGTGTGCAAAAAGAAGGGGAATATTGTAAAAAAGGATTAGTTTAAATTTCAAGTCTGATGGTGAGTATCTCAAGAACGAAACGTTTCCGCCAAAAATTCTTTAACCGAATCGCTGATCACGAATCTTTCAGATTCGTGATCAGCGCCCCAAAACCCCTGTATACCAAATTTTGTGAAATTGGAGTTGCCGCAGGTTTCTAAAAATTACCTCATAAAGTGCGCCTGATCAAAGTTACTTAGCAATGAAAGTAATAGCCATTATGGGAGTGGCTGGGGCATGTCGGACAGACGAAATATACAGAATGAAGCTAAGTGATGTAGAAATAAGAAATGACGTGGCTATAGTAAAAATAGTGGAGTCTAAAAATAAAGTTAAAAGAAACTTTGTAGTAACCAACGATGAAGGCTCAGTTCCTTATGTCAGATTTCTACAGGAATATATTAAGCTGAGACCAAGGAATGCTCTAGATGAGCGCTTATTGTATCGTTATGAAAGAGGTAAATGTGTTAATCAAGTAATTGGAAAGCACACTATTTCAAATGTACCTAAAGAAATTGCGAAGTTTTGAAGCTTGAAGACATAACTACGTTCCTTGCCAATACTTCGGATGTCGATATTTTGGACTTAAAAGGCATGGAGGTTGGAAGTCTTCTTCTGTTGCGGAGGGATATATTGCTGAATCCTATAGTAATAAGGTGGAAATTTCAACGAAGATTTTACACGAAATTCCTACCAATATTTCCTCTAACGAAGTAACAGTGAAAAATATGAATATTAACGTAGTTAAAGGTAATAACGATACACCAACAACAAATTTAAAAACTGTTAATTTAAGTATTATTCCTCCAATTTCTTTTGCTAATTGCTCAAATTGCACAATTACTTTTAATGTCAATACCTAACCTAGTTTTTTAAAATCTTTTGTCATAAATTAGTTACTTTTTATAAATAAATCCTAATATTTCCCACAAGCATATTTTCTTTTTTTTACTCTTACTTTTTGTTCAGGCGCTGAAAATATTACTTTCGTAGCTAGCAACGCTTAGCAACCAGGTAACACGAAGGTTCTCTTTCGTTATCATTCGCGTTGCTAGGACCACAAAGTTTTCTTATTTATACAGTAGTAGAAAAATAACTTTTATCATATCAGTTTTAGGATTTACTTATAATAAATAATTGTTTTTTATTTAGTTTTAAAAGACATATCAAGTTAGAAGTTCGGAAACGTATTTTTTTACGTTACGTTAAGGTTCTACTAAAAAAAAATTATTTTATAAAAAAAACTGCATTACCAAATTTGAGAGACCCTCGATTTAATTGGTCCTTCATTTCTTTAAGCAATTCCTCAATAAATTCACTTTCTAAAAGCTGTCGTTGAACTAACTTGTCTAATACAAATGCTGTTATAGTATAGGTTTCAACTAGTGGCATTAGAATGTTCCGTAAATATGTTATATTTTCTAAGGCGTGTCTGGCTGTATTTAGTTTATAAAGTTTTTGAAAGGTTTTTTCTTCCTCGTCTTCAAACTGCTCAGCTATTTTCCTACTTTTAAGAACAATTTCAGAATTTTCTTCCTATAAAAAAATCTTTAATAATAAATAAGATTCTCTTAATTGTGGTAAAAATTAATTTAGGGACGTATTTTTGATGTAATTCTATATAAAAAAAAAAGTTTATATAAACATATGTCCTAAAATGCATTGTTTTTAAATGCAGGGTATTCAACTATTTTAAAATCTTCGGTATAACCGCTGTTTGTCACAAGAGGTTCCCCCAAAACTGTTAAAACTGTTTTGTTTTTTAAGCATCGATCATTTCTATTACTAAATGGCATCACCGGGCAATTTTATTATATTTCAAAGCATACAACGCTCTGAATACAATAATTTTTTGACACTTCTGCTATCCATTTTTTATTTTTGTTAATTCTAATCTAGAGTGCCACGATTAAGCTAAAACGGTTTATTTTAGGTCAAGTAGCCTTGGAAAAATGAAAGTGCTATTTAGGTAGTAGTTATTTAAAAATAACGACCGTGGTGGCATTACCGCGTTGTCTAAAGGTTCTGTGAAATGCATAACTGCATGTTTCAGTGTTTGGACAACGTTGACGGAACAGGGGAACGATGGGTTAAACATCTAATAACCCAACACCCACGGTACTCTGGTATTTACGCATATGCCTTCGTGGTATGTCAAAAAGATAAAAAAAGTAATCGTCTTTTGTTTTCAACATCTTAGTGCGAAGTCAAAGTTTGCAAAATCATATTTATGGACATAACTCCGTTTTTTAAATGGAACGAGCGTGTCTGTTAACAAATCCCAAAAAAGCATTTTATAATTTGATACCATATAGGCTGTATTTCGGAAAAGATTTTATCCAAAAATATGTAATAAAAGAATTCTAAACCAACCATTATACTAAATATTAATATCGACTTATGACAACATGGTGAATTAATTACGTGTTCTGTAAAAATATGATTTTGCAATCTTTGACTCCGCCCTGAGATGTAAAAACTTAAGACGATTAATCTTATTTTTCAAAGGTTACTTGACTTAAAATTATCTTTAACACTTTTGATAAAAATTTCAAAAATTATTTTTACAGCAAAAATGTCACAAAATTACAAGTTAGGTGTCATTGTATTAAGAATGTCATATTCTATTGAAATAAAATATAATATACCTGTGATGCTATTTAAGTAATTAAAAACAATGATGACATCAACCATTTCACAATTATGTCAAATATCAAAATACATTATTTTATTTATTTTTAAATTTAAAAGGTAAAAAAGTTATAGGGGTAACCATCTGTGAGAAACACCCAGGTCTTAATATTATTTTAAGAATTTCTTTTTCGAATTTCATTAAATTCAGCAGTAATATTTACAGCAGTAAGGACCTTGTTTAGCCCCAAGTTAATTAATTTGTTATAATCCAGTGGCACCTGATCAAATATTTCTAACCCAAACAAGTAAGCAGCTGACATTTGTACAATTTTATATTTTTCTAAAATTAGGCAAGCTTTTAAATATTTTTTGTAGATTGTTTAGCTTAAAAAAAGAATAAAATCCTCTATATAATATAATAAACACCTTGGTCCAAAGATTTTTAATATATGAAAAAAAACAATTTAAACTAAATACTGTTTGCAGCTTTAAAAAGAATCTTATTTTTTTATTATTTGCTTAAATTGGATATATACTATTTGGACCTATCAGTCTATAAGGTGTTATACACATATTTTTTTTTTTTTGTTGCGTTGTGTTTGTTGCTTATTGACATTAAATAAATACTAACTAAAAACTTACAGGTACAAATATGTCTTTTCTAACAGCCAAATCGTCAATGGAACTAGTGATCACCTGTTCCAAAACTTGACATGGTTTACAAAACAGAAATTCATACTGAAATATATTGCATAATTCTAAGGCATTTTCCATTAGGTCATCATGTGAAACGGTATCTAATCTAATTTCCGACACACTAAGTGCTAATGCAATAACAGATTCTAAGGCATAGTGTGTTACGACACTATTACTGTAATATGACAACTCGATGACATTTGGCAACAAAGCCATGGGTTTTAATATATCTTCACCGTTTTGTTTTTCTTTCTTAACAAGACCTGGTCCCAATAACTTGACCTAAAATAAATAAAATTAAATATAAAACAAGTATTATACTTGAAGGGTAAATGGTTAACCATTTCAAAAAAATATTAAAAGATTAATTAAATTCTAATTCTACTAAACCTAATTTAAAATATAGGGTCTCTTAATAAGAGTGATAGTATTTTAAATAAAGATTTCTCGGTTTCTTATCCATATATTTTTAATTTCTAGGTGTTACTATATTAGGTATAGTGTGCAGTTTTATGATGCAGCGTCTGACTCCTCTCAATCGGTTTGAAGTAGTAATAAATATTACCAAAGTGATAGCTCAGCTGTGGCCAGTCAACGTTTATCCATTTGAAAATTAGGTCACCATCATAGGTACTCTGCGCAGGTTATACGCCGCACTATGGAAAAGTTTTAATGTGAGTTAACTTTACGTCAAAACTCATCCACAATCTTTTCCACAGTGGGGTGGATAACCTGCGCAGAGTACCGATGATGGCAACCCAATTTTCGAGTGGATAAACGTTGAGTGGCCACAACTGAGCTACCACTTGGGTAATATTTTTTATTACTTTTAACTGATCGAGAGGAGTCAGATGCTGCATCATAAAACTGCACACGATACTAAATAAAGTAACACCTAGAAATTAGAAATATATAGATTAGAAACAGAGAAATCTTTATTTAAAATACTATTACTCTTACTGAAAGACCCTATAGCTCAAATTGTCATGCATACATATACCTAATACACAGCCGAACAAAAAAATTTGGTCACTTTGAAATTGTTCTAAGCACACGTTTATAAAACTATAAATTATTAAAAATTTTAAACTGTAAGGCCGTGTTTCCACGGGCCACTTTTTGAAGTTGATGTGGACCACAAAAAGTGTTTCCATAGTAGCCAATCCGACCACAAAAATTTTAGCATTGTTGGAAAACGGAACAACAAGCTGACGACAGAAGACCAACCACTTTTTGTGGCCCATATCAACTTCACCCGTGGAAACACGGCCTAAGCTGTTAAGTAAAGGGGATTCTGATTTTTTTTATTCTAATACGCGCTGGGTCATTTGTTTTTGGAAATATGTTATCTGTCATACATGTTTCCTGTCATGATTGTTACCATCTTTCTTTTGGGGCGAGTTAGGCAAACATATACCAGCTCCAAGTATTGCTTAGAAGCTAAGAAAGCTGTTATTGCAAGAATTAAATACAATCGACCAGAATAATAATAATAATAATAATATTTATTTACCAATAAATGATACATGCGAAGAATAAAAACTAATTTTAAATGATCAGTGGTAAATAAATATAATAACCCACTAAGAAATATTTCGCGCGTGGGTACTCCATTAATCCACCACCCATCATCAAAAAGAAAAAAGGAGTAACTAAAAACATAACAGATAAGGGAGATACAACGTATCTAAATGAAAAAATACATATTAACAAATCTAAATAATCTAAATAATACTTATACATAAACCTCAATAGATATATCTAAAATTAAATACAAAACCATATAAACACTTATTCTCAATAGAGCCATTCATGTATAAATCAACATTCTCTAACTTACATACTACATAATCTTTAAAAACTATGGCTCATTTTGAAGCCATAATTAAACAAAAATAAAAATAAAGCGTAAGTTAAAATCATAATTAAAAAAAAAGGAAAAAAAATTGTTGTTTTGATACAAGACAAAGTACAATCAAATTTAATTAAATCGACAAAAATCAAAATAAAATAAATAAATTTTGTTTTTGAAACTATATTACCGTTAAATATTCGATTTTATTCCCTATGATATCATGAAAAGCGCTTCTTGGTCTTTTAAATATCCACTCCTTTAATTTTTTCTTAAACGTCCTTAATTGATTTTTATTGTTGAGACTTTTGAGCTCAATGGGAATGTGATCATTTAATTGACGTATATCTCGTCGACTTCAAGCAAGCAGTAACATAAGAGATTAGTATACAGGTATAAAAGGTCTGAACAAAATGCTACCACAAATTCCTTGGACGATCTAACGCAATTTACCTTAGTCGAAATGTTGATTATTTGCAAGATACAAGGTCTCAAAGTTTTATTTTATTTTAGTTATATAAAAAATATATTTAATATAGGATTTTTTAAACAAAATGCAGAATTATAAAGTTTTTAGGAAGGTTTTGAAAAAGTTTTTGTCGTAAAATGTAGAGGAGTCAACTGCAGTCCTTTGCTTTAAGATAATATACAGGAAGGTATTCTAATCCTGCAATGCATCATGGGAAATGTGTTAAACGGCGTCGAAAACGACTAGTGTGTCAGACACACTAGCCGGCAAATAAAATATTTTCATGCCAACACTTCTAAAAATAAAATTACTTTTGATCAAAGAAGTGTTAAAAAAATATTTTTACCCTCCTACAATAATGAAAATACTTTAATTGCCGGCTAGTGTGTCTGACACACTCGTGATGTTCGGCACCGTTTGACATATTTTCCATGATGCATTGCAAGATTGGAATACCTTTCTTTATTATATCTTACTTTTCTTGAGGTCAAAGTGTCATAACTTTTTAACCGTGGTATATTTTAATTTTAGTATACAGGGTGATCATTTTTAAGTCGGCACTATTGCCAACTTCTTTATTATTGGAGATACGAAATCGGTTAAATTTGCAAAGTAGTAGCATTTTTTCTGCTGATTATTTGCTGCCAACAAAAATAATTGAACATTGGGTTTTCGATTAATTGCAAAAATATAATTTCTTAAATGGAATACCCTGTATATTATATCACTATTCAAAAGATCTATCAAAGACCATTAAAAAAGTTTTAGGTGTTTTATCTAATTTTTAATAGTTTCGGAAATATGGGCATCCTCGGGAATTTGATAGTAAACTGGCATTTTTTAAATGGAACACCCTATATATGGCATCACCATTAAATAGATATTTTAAAGAGCTTAAGAAAAATACCACATTTGATATGTCTACCTCTTATAGCTTTGGAAATATGACCATTCAAATCTAAAAAATAGAAGATAATATAATGTCTGTTTTATCTTCGACACTAAACATATTTTCAGATTTGAATAGCCATATTTCTAAAACTATTAGAAATAGACATATTAAATGTAGTATTTTCTTAAGGCTCATTAAAATATCTATTAAATGGTGATGCAATACAGGGTGTTATATTTTAAAAATGCCAGTTTACTACCAAATTCCCGAAGATGGCCATATTTCCGAGACTATTAAGAATTGGATATTACACATGAGGACATTTTTATTGGTATTTAATAAATCTTGAGAATAGTGATATAATATACAGGATGTTCCAATAAAAAAAATACAGTTTTTGCAATAAATCGAAAACCCGATGTTCAATTGTTTTTTTTTTGTTGGCAGCACGTTAATTAGCGGAAAAATGCTACTACTTTGCTAATTTAACCGACTTCGTATCTCCAATAATAAAGAAGTTAGCAATAGTGCCGACTTAAAAATTATCATCATGTAGAATTTCTATTTTACCAACGGTCTAATGCAATTTAGCTTAGTCAAAAAGTTGCTGGTTGGCAAGATTGTGTCAAATTTTCCATGTATTTATTTTTGTGTCCTGGATACCCGGTATCTCGCAATCGATCAACTTTTCAACTAAGGAAAATTGGGTTAAATCGTTGTATTAAGACATAACAGGAAATTTTAGTACCAATTTGTACAGAACTTATAGAGAAACCCAGGTGATCTAAATAAAGGGAAACGGAATGCAAACAAATTTTGTTAAGCGAAATAAAGAAGACCAATAATATCTCTGAAACGGTTGCTCGTCGCGATATTTATCACGTATAGCTTTTTTCTACAAAAAATATCCACAAATTATCTACTAGAATCATAAAATACTAAGGCAAAAAAGTAATAACACTTTGAACAAAAGCAAAGGACTGCAGGTGGCTTCCTCTATATTTAACAGCAAAAATAATAGTAGATTTTGATTTTTAACTTTAAAAAGCTCCCTTATACCAAATGTTGTGGAAAAAACACTCACGGTAGATTTGTGAACAGAAAAAGTCGCCGATTCGATCCTCAGCCGGAGAGATATTTTTAGGTAGTAGTTATTTAAAAAATAATGTCGTGGTAGCACTACCGCGTTGTCTAAAAGGTGCTGTAAAATGCAAAGAAATGCATATGTCAGTGCTTGGACAATGTTGCCGAAACAGAAAAAAGATGGGTTAAACTTCTAATAACCCGACATTCACGGTACTCTGGTATTTAGGCATACGCCTTCGTGGGATGTCACAAAGATGTTAGATCGTTATATTTTGGAACAAGGAGTCTATGGTAATATTTTGTACAGACCTATTAGAGACACCCTGTATAAGTGTAAATAAGTAGGTTTATGGATACTTTTTTTAGTTTCTAGGCAACGAATTTCATTTTAAATATCGATTTGTTGCTTTATCATAATAATTCGTGGTCAGAATTTTCAAGAGTTCAAAGCACAAGAAAAGAAAAAAACAATTTATTATTCACTCTTAAGTTTTCTTACCAAAAAAATAGAACACAAAATTATTATTTTTTAAATTTAATCTTACAACCGAAAATAACTTTTTCTTCTTCATATCAACGACCTTCTATCGTCCACAACTAATAATAAAATCGATGCAGATATCTCTTTCACAGGACCTTAACTTAATATTGGATTGGGGAGCAAAAAATATCGACCTTTTAATGCATCCAAAAATCATGTTCCTTGTAGCGAAAAGAGTTATCAAATACTTATCCTTAATTTATGAGCGGCCAAGTTTTGCAAAGCAAAGACACCTTCAATCTTGTAGGCGTCACATTAAAGAACAACCTTAACTGGCATAAACACATTGTATCTATAGCCACGGCAGCTTGAAAAAAGCTTGGATTTCTCTTTGAGTTACATTTTTTCTCCTTCTAATTTATACACCTTGTATGTGTCCCAAATCCCTTGGAATATTGTTCTTATATCTGGGGCATGGCGTCCCCCACAACCCTTAGCATTCTTGATTCCATTCAACACAATTTACAAAAAGGCTTTCTCTCTTGCCCATCGTCGGTCTGTGGGGACTTTATCGTTTTTTTTTATAGATACTTTCATGGCTTCTGCTCTGAAGAATTTTCCAGTATTATTCCTTTACTCCTGGTTCCCAACAGAGAAACTGGTGGTGCCGCATGTATGCATCCCTATACAGTTTAACCGGACAGGCCCCGAACTTAGCACTTTGTTCGTTCTTTTATCCCTAGAGTTTCTAGAATGTAGAACCTGCTGCCCGCGAAGGTCATTCCTTTCACCTCAAATCTTAAAGTATTTATACAAAATATTATTTGGCTTTTATCCAGAATAAATAAAAAGTTTTTAAACATTTTAAGAAAATTAAAACTTTTATATACTATGAAGAACTATTCTGTCCTTGTACAATATAATAAAAGTTAAGATAACTTTGAAAGAAATAAAATAATGAAATATTTAATATAAAGGTACTTACAATACAAATGTTTCAAACTCTAAACAAAGGTTCATTACCAATTGTTTAGAGTTTGAAACATTTGTATCGTAAGTACCTTTATATTAAATATTTCATTATTTTATTTCTCTTAAAGTAATCATAAGTTTTATTATATTGTTTAGGGACAGAATAGTTATTCATAGTATATAAAAGTTTTAATTTTCTTAAAATGTTTAATAAACTTTTTAATTTTATGCTGGAGAAGCCAATAATATTTTGTTTAAACGTAATCTCCCAGAAAAGAAATAAAGCATAAAATTCAAGTATTTAAGTCCCGTGTTAACAAACTTCCTTTTACCTCGATTAAGACACCCACGGTACGTTAGTATTTAGGCTTTTAGCCTTCGTGGATTGTCAAAAGATATGTATCAGAAAAAAAAGCGTCGATTTTTAAATAAACATGTTTGTAATTCTCAATATATTTACCAACTGATCATCCAGAAATATTATATACAGGGTATCCGGAAAGTCAATGTTAATATTGAGAGGGCTGGTGTAACAATTCATAGGCATCCAAAAAAACCTAAAATAACCTTTGCAAAAATCGATGCTTTACAAGAAATTGGTACTCTAAAATTTTTAAACAATTTTGAACCACCCCGTATTTTTATTAATGATTCCGCTATTTCTTATAAAGAAAAAGTATTTATGAAAAATGACTTTATTTTGAAATGTAAAAATAATGTTTACAGGTGTAGTTAAGTCCATTTGTGGACACAATATAGATTTTTTTTGAGAGAAATTTTGATTTAATGTCGGTCTTTAAATATTAGAATGGCTACTTCGTGTTGCAAAACTAAGATCAAAATTTAAAAATACAAATTTCTTTACCTGGGACAATCAAAAATTTAATATAACAGAGACGCTTTTGACGAATATCAAGTGCCAATATCTCACAAACCATCGATTTTTACCGAGGTCATTTTATATTTTCCTGGATGCTCATGGCTTGTTCCAGTATTATGGTTGACTTCCCGGACACCCTGTATATTTCTCAAGTAAGACAAACTTACTAATCCCGTATACATAAATTATAAATAATTATGAAAATGTAAGAAACTAAAAATATCATTTGAAAAATCAATAAAAACTTATTATTGTTTGATTTAATGAAAATTTTTAAAGAGGAAAATATTATTTTCTTTATCTTAAAAAAGATTACCAAATGGTATAGACCAATACATATATTTACCGCATAGTTAATAACATCTACAGAATCTCCAGAAAAGCCAACGTCTTTTCTAGCAAATTCCAAGTCCCGTTTTAGCTCTTCCAAGCCAATGACTAACTTTTCCAAATTGACTCCATTTCTATATCTCGTAAGTAATAAAAATGCTATTGCATTTGTTGACATTACTGATGTTGATTGTGCACAATCTGAAATTAAACATATACAGGCTGTTAATAATCCTAGAGGCACCATTAGGATCTCGGAGACGGTAAGAGATACAGGGTTGGTTAAATTTGGACAAAGTTGCGCATTTTTATGCTTAACAATATTCCATTATAAAGATACGCAGCCGTTCCAGAACTATCCGGAAGCAAAAAACGTAATTTTGCAAAAAAGTTTTTTTTTCTAAAGTTTATTTGAAGAGGTATTTTAAAACAAACGACACATTGTGATTACTACTTTTCTGATTTCTAAAAAGATATTATTAAATTTAAGATCTGACGTTCCGTCTTTAAGCCGCCATCATCAATATTTTAATGGGCGAAATTTTTGGTTTTAAACTTAATAAACTCTTAAACAAAATATTATTTGGCTTTTCTCCAGAATAAAATTTATTTAACATTTTAAGAAAATTTAAACTTTTATACATTATGAAGAACTATTCTGCTCTTACACAATATAACAAAACTTATGATTACTTTAAAAGAAATAAAATAATGAAATATTTAATATTAAGTTACTTACAATATAAAGGTTTTTTTTTCTTGAAATGTTAAATAAACTTTCTAATTTTATTCTGGAGAAAAGCCGAATAATATGTTGTTTAAATTTAATTTCCCAGAAAACAAATAAAGCATAAAAATAATAAACTCCTATTTTAATTTCAAATCCAGCGACGTTTCGAACCGAAAAACCATCATTCACCATTTTTCTATTAAAAATAATGATTTCAAACGATAGAGAAAATTTCTATGTGAAGGTAAGTACGCATTATTTTTTTATCACTGCTTATTATTATTCTTTTATTTTTTATTTATTTGTAATTTAACTATGAAGCTATAAGAATTTATGGAACTCACATACATTTACTTATACGCATTAAAATAAAGCATTTAATTTAATGAAAGTTTTGTTAACTTATCGTAGCCGG
>JACEGR010008130.1:0-40565 GCA_014170235.1 Listronotus bonariensis
ACCATATCCAAAGGCTGGTCCAAGAAAAGCTGCAATTTTAACTGATACAGAAGGCATTACAAGGGAAGCAAAATAAAACTGCTTAAAAAGTTTAAAAAACGAAGATGAATTGATAGATATTAAATCCAATATTTAAGCTAAGCTAGGTACGTTACTGTTTTATTAATGAGATTTGTTGTTTTGTCACTATAAGATTATAAATATAAAACACAAATTGTCAAAATGTATTTTTATTGTAAACGGATCTAACATTCAAGCCATGATTTGACTATACTTTCTAAGTGCTCCACTAGCCCCATACCCTTGCTCAACTTACCCCACCTATGGGGTACGTTGGAGCATACTGACTATCTACATTAAAATAGATGTAGCTCCTAAATTCGACTTATTAGAAAGAAATGACTATGGACACTATTAATAAGGAATAAATTGCTAATCCATCAGTATGCATTATAAGCCATTCAGACTTATTTTTAAGGAGCTATAACCGATCAAGTGAAAAATTGCTCAACTAGCCCCGCCCTACCCTACTTGAGGAAAAAAGGTACTTGTAGTGTGTCTAAGTTTGTGTTTAGAGAATTAATAATAATAATAATAAACTAAAAACAGGAAAATAAACATTTACAACACAAAACTAATGACTAAATAAACAAAAGCTTTTGTGCTTTAATAACATTTATGGTACTAACCGGCTGATATTTTTAAACATATATTTATTTATTATTTTTAGCTTTTTGGCAAGTTTTATATTTTTTAAGTCGGTTAATTTTTTTTTTATGTTTTATAAATATAAGATGAACGGTCCGCTACTGACCCGATCTCCAATAATTACGCTCCGCATTTATGTAGGAATAATTTTATATAAGAAATTAAAGGCCGAGAGGTATGAGGGGTTATTAGTACTTATTAGTTTTTAGCTGTTTTTATCCGTCTTTGGTTCATTAACCGACATTTTAGTCATTATGTTGAGGTAATTGTACCTTCAGAGATGAACAGTCACCAGTTAATATTATATTATACAGGGTTGCCCATTCACTAGTACAGTTTCTGTCGGCGAACGTTTGTTTTTAACACGCTTTATTAGCTTCACTTGTATGTACCGTTTAAAGTTTTATCAAAAACCAAAGTAAAAGACTTATACAGGTTCCTGTAATCGAATTCATTACTGTTTTTAAATGTTTGACACTAGATGTCAATAAAAGCATAATTTTGGATTTTTAACACGCCGGATTCACTGGTCAAGGGTTTAAATCCCGTCCCCGCTAAAAATTAAGGCATGTTATTTTTTTACAATAAATTGAACTTACAAGTGGCAAATAAATATAGTGAAAAAAAAGCTTTCATAGCATGTTAAACTAAAAGGAAAAAATATTATAGTTAAAAAAATAATAATAAAACACACGCTTTTAAAGCACATTGCACTAACAAGTTGAAAATCATTTTTAAAATAATTTTAGAACAATAATAAACGAGAAATACTAGTATTTTTGTAAAATTACACATTGATTATATAACGCCACAGTCATTGGGAAATTTCTTTTTGGAAAGTAATAGCTTTGTTCGCGGGTTTGATTCTGAACCGGTTCTGGGACTATTCGCATGCGCAGTGAAAAAGCAGCGTTCGCGGTTAGTAAAATCCTGAATTTTTAGTTACAGTTCTGTGTTCGCGGGTTACAATGGAATCAGTTCGTTACCGGTTCGTAACCTGATTAGCAGTCCTGGGATTTTTGTTGGAACTAAAAGTTCAGTTCGGAATTTCATGCGCTTTGTCGACATGGTCAGCTGTTTTCTGTTTTTGTGGTACAGAAATAAACCGTTGTATTACAGTTTATTTGTTTCTGCTACTTTTTATCCGGGTTAATATACCTGTTGAATATTTTTTTATTATTTTTGTGATTCTGAGCGTATATAAACAAAGGATTTTTAATTGTATTCCGTATGAATTTACGTATGCAATAAAATAAATAAAGATTTAATTAAAAAATATAGACAATATTAGAAGATTTTACCATTTCTTGTTGTTTGAATTTTATCTTTAGTTTAATACACATACTTATGTTAAAAACGAGAGGAGGCAGGGAATCCCTCGTCTTCCGCCGAGAGACCTCGAGTGGCTTTCGACAGTATAACAATTTACCTTTTGTTTGAATTTATTTTTTTTGTGTAGTATCCAATTTAACCATGAAAAATCCTAACCAAAAGGCTAGGTTAGAATACATCCTCAGCTGTATAGAAAATCGTTCGCGGTAAATAAAAATTCTGAACTAATAAATAACTAGACATGCGCTTTAAAACAATTCTAAACCAGTTCGGTTCTGGTTTTGAAACGGTTTATTACTAGACCCGCGAACAAAGCTAATATTACATTAACCTAAATGTATTTTTACACAGTAAAATGTAATTTTGACTTATTATACATTTTTTATGTAAAAATACCATCACAAAAGAGTAAAATGCCGTTGTAAATATACATAATTTTTTTCAGTGTGTGCGCTTAGTGCCATATTTTTCGTATATCGAGCTCCCGACGCTTTTTCACAATAATACAAGTTTTTTTGTTTATTATTGTTTCAGTTTATTTTATTATTTTATTTTTAAGACTATAGGCGGTTGAAGGTCGGGGACTCGAGAAAGGGCATATAACAAAGAAAAATTGTCATGACTGGGTAAAGTCACTATATTTCGACAGCTAATGATCAGGGTAGCTTTCCAGTGACGAAAAATTTTGTGCGTCACGCTCCAGGGCTCTTGAACTGCTCTAAAAAGTTAGTCACTGGAACGCATCCTTAGAGAAGGAAAGAGAGATACTTTAAGAAATTTTAAAATTTCGTTGTTTTTAACCTTTCTTGGCTTTATAATAATAATCTCTTTTTAATATCTAATTCAATTTTAAATAAATAATTTTAGAAAATCCATCCTTAACCATAAAAAAACATGTTTGAAGCACAAAAACCAAAAGAGGGGTTGGTGCATGAGGGGCAAGGGGAAAGAAAAACGGAGTAGCTCAGGTGCATAACACTTTCCGTCAGTGGAACGCCAAAAAGTAGAACGAAATGCTCCTGAGCTCCTCGGGAGCGCTCTATTTGCGTCACTGGAAAGCCACTCTGATGATCAATCCAGTAGCATCTGGAATTTGTGCATTTCGTCATGCATTATTTGCAAAGTGATATTTGTTAAAAGATGTGATTCTAAACAAAATTCTTTAAAATTTAAAAAATTGCAACCTAATAATAATTAAAAAGTCTTATTCTAATAATACTCAGTGGCGTATACCTAGAGGTCTCGCGGCCCGAGGCGGAAAACAAAGTTGGGGCCCCTACCTTTTATTTTTGGTAGAAATTTTTGACAGCCAAAGAAAAAGGTTCTCATCTTCATAATGAGGCCCTCCTTACCACATAATATAGTATACGTTCACAAGACTGGGGCCCCCATTATTCTTATGGAAAAATTTTGGGAAGCAAAAAAAAGGAGGTTCTCACCCTTCACATGAGGCCCACTTCCAAATTAACATGATATACTTTACCAACTTTGGGTCCGCCATTTTGTATTTTGGTACTAAAAAATAACAAAACGCCCTCACAACAAAGTTCCTAAACCCAATTATGTACGTTATTAAGTATGAGGCCCCCATTTGGGGGCCCCTCTACGCTAGTGATAATACTATAAACTGTATTAATCCGGCACTGATGTTGACACAGAGCTTATTTTATAACATTGTGGAAATTGTTCCTGGTGACGTTAAAACAACCACCACCACCAGTGGCGGCAAGTATAATTAGACCCATATTTATTTCATTCTGAAAGCGATGCCGCGAAGTAAAAAAGAAGATAAAGCAAATAAACCCTTTTGTGAACAATGATTTATTGCAGCAAAAATATTCAACACAACGACTACGCTACGCGTTACAGGTTTTATGGCACGCCAGAGATGAAATAAGAGGATGTTTTTAAGTAGGTACGTGATACGTGTTTTCGCAATATTTTTATTTATTTATCTAAAAATATGTAATCAGGCTCTGTCAGAGGCTATGTGCTTTCGAAATGGTTTGTTTACTTTATCATTTTTTGTATACTTGTCGGCATCGCTTTCAGAATGAAATAAATATGGTTCTAACTATACTAAGCTGCACAAGGGTTAATGCACCCAAGAATGTGCAAAGCACCCATATGAGATTTTTTTCTGTATTTTTGATTTTTGAAGAAATGGAGTAGGGTAGGGCGTGGCTAGTTGAGCAATTTTTTACTTGATCGGTTATAGCTCCTCAAAAATAAGTCTTAATGGCTTATAATGCATACTGATGGATTAGCAATTTATTCCTTATTAATAGTGTCCATAGTAATTTCTTTCTAATAAGTCAAATTTCAGAGCTATATCTATTTTAATGTAGATAGTCAAGTATGCCCAACGTACCCCATAGGTGAGGTAAGTTGAGCAAGGGTATGGGGCTAATGGAGCACTTAGAAAGTATAATCAAATCATGGCTTGAATGTTAGATACGTTTACTATAAAAATACATTTTGACCTTTTGCTTTTTATATTTATAATCTTATAGCGACACAACAACAAATCTCATGAATTAAACAGCAACGTGCCTATGTTAGCTTAACTATTGAATTTAATACCTATACATTTTATCTTCGTTTTTTAAACTTTTTAGGCAGTTTTATTTTGCTTCTCTTGTAATGCCTTCTGTATCTGTTAAAATTGCAGCTTGTCTTTATCTTCTGTTTGATTGGGCTCCTTTTCTTGGGTATGGTCAAACTATTTCCAGAGAAAATGTATAAGTTAGATAGGTCAGGTCGTTTTCTTTGTTGCTTGTACAAAGTTCGGGTTGCAGCCTCTTTTAAATCCTGAGGAGACTCTAGTAGTCTTACTGTTATAAGTCCGTATCCTAAAAATATATAAAAAATAAGATTATACTTAAAACCGTGGGGTTAGTCGAGCAACTGTAGCTCAACTAACACCAACCTGAAATTTTAAAGGAAAAGTAAAATTATTAGAAAACCGGTTAGAATTATATCCAAAATCTTTATACATAATAATTAAACTGCAATAAATTTACTTAAGATTAACACTTACCTGATTGGGAACGGAATCCATTTAACTATCACAGATAAAATTGTCTGGCTTGCAATTATTTTACTTTTTAATCAAAAAATAAACAATGCGCACGGATACTTTTCTCGATTGCCGCGTCACCACTAGTGGTGGCACAATGAGTTCCCTCGCGCAACCCCTTCTTTATGCTATTTGATGCTTTCGCGTGCGGTCGATAGTTTTTAAGATATTTTGATTGCCCAACTTACCCCTATGCTCAACTAGCCCCGCCCTATCCTAAATAAAATGTTTGTGAGTTGCTCTTTAACTTTTAATTAGATAAGAATGGAATACGTAAGTGTGTGAAAAGCTTTTTTGTAAGAACTAATTAAGTAACTTGGTATTTTAAAGTAGCTGCGCCTGACCAGCACCAATATGTTGGGATGTCCCAACCCTCTGCTAGATACCACGTTTTATTACCTTATAAGAAAACTATGAAAATAAACTAATAATATTATTTTGACTTTGCCGCCCTATATCTTCTTTATTATCAATATTCCTAATATTTTAGCATTTGCACGTTAAGTATTTTATGGGTTCCTTCGTCGACAGTTATAACTCAACTGAAAATTAATTAAAAAAGTCACTACTCCCGGATTAAACATGTAGCCTGAATGCCCATAATTCCCACTGTGGAACACCTCCTAACAACCTGTAATTATCTCCAGATTCAAAAATAACACCCCGAATCGCATCTCCTTATATATCGTCTCTCTAGTTAGTACCAGCTGGCCTCAGGCAGCGTGCTCTATGAGCGAATGCCGAGTCGTACTATGGTACGGCCGTAGATCAATCACTGATCAATAAAAAGCAAAGCGCAATTACGGCAGGAGAGAGAGAGAGAGGGATCATACTGGAATCCAACACATGCATTAAGGCAATTACGCTAAATGGTCGTACCGGTGGTACCCCGAGGGTTCAAAATGGCGGCGGGACATAAATCACGACAATCAGTGTCAATTTTAATATCTCTCAGGTTTGAACGGTGCTGGTGTTTTCTATTGAAAATAACTTTAATTTTAGCGTTTCAAAGATTTTCTTGTTGAACTTAAGAAAGTTGGGTTAAAATGATAAGATATTCTGTACTTCCCAAGCAGCAAGCTGACGTCATTATGATGTCATTTTTAAGTCATTTTTGGTCATAGGACGTCATCAGACCAAAATTACGACGTCATTTTAATGACGTGTTTTTGACGTCGTTGAAGTGACATCTTTTCGACGTCATTTTTCTTCATCCTAGCTCATAAAAATCTAATGACGTCATGTTTAGAAAAAAATTGTGACATTATATGATTCGTGTCAAAATCCAACCAAAATTGGTTGGATTTTGTGTCCCGAGAGATGCGACATTGCAAGCAGTAAGGAATTTTTTCCTATTTCAATTTTCAAATAAAATATCGTGCCATTTTAGCTTTAAAAAAAAGCATATACGTCAATTTTTCGTCATCTTAAAGACGTCATTAACGGGACGTCTTTTGTCTGTGACTTAGGGAGGTTAATTTAACGTCATTTGGTCGTCATCTTATGACGTCTTTGCTGACCAAATGTGACCAAAAATTACTAAAAAAGACGTCAATAAGACGTTAGCTTGCTGCTTGGGTATAATGACTTTTCAATCCAATTGCAAATAGTCCCTGGGCCAGTAATGAAATCAGGGCCGTATTATCCCTTAGGCTGACTAGGCTACAGCCTAGGGCGCCATGAAAAAATAGGCGCCAGACAGGGGAGTAATAGGTGTTAGACGGGGAGTTTTTAAAAAGTTTAGTTTGGGTAGGATTTTGGAAATTTGAGGAAAATTTCTTAGTGAATAAGGTGCAAAATAGGCGGAAAAAAGGTCATTACCTTTTTTTTTTCTTATTTTATTTCATTTCGTGGTGAAGTAAGGCGCCTGGCATTCAATATAGGCGCTAAGGAAGAAAGGACCTTTTTTTGCTCTTCAAACATTGTTTTGGTGGAAAATAGGCGCTCTGGGAATTCTAGCCTAGGGGTCCTAAAACGGTTAATACGGCCCTGAATGAAATGGACTTTACGATATGAACACTTTTAAAACCTTTTTGACGAGTCTACCTCAAATATTCATACCGCTTTAACCCATCCTGTCAATGTCAAATGTTTCGAGGTCGGTGTGGGCGAACGCATTTTTTGTCGGACAAGTTTACCGCAATGTTTACATGCAATTTTTAAACATTTTGCCGAAAATGGTATTGGTTACAGTCATGAAACCATAAAGCTCAACCACATGTTCGGGTATCAAACTAGACGGGTTACGTGACTGTAATCCTTAAGATTTTTGCCAAAATGTTTAAAAATTGCACGCAAACCATTGTGGTAAACTTGTCCGACAAAAAGTGACGCGCTCGCCCAGTTCGATACCCGACGCATTTGACATTGACAGGCTGGGTTAAAGCACCGCTTCCATATATGGCGCTATAAATATTCGTGGTAGACTTGTCAAAGAGAACCCTCCAAAAAAGGTTTTAAAATTATTCTGATCATGACGTCCATTTTATTACTGGCCCAGGAACTAAAAAATAGTGAAGCAAGACATTAAACCAAAATGGAAAAAAGAAATATTTTGGTAATTCAGATTATACTGTTGCAATTCGGTCAATAGGCTGGGTATCTAGATCCAATTTGGCAAAGAATATTTACAGAAATCCTCAAATTTTGGTTGGTGGCTTGGCTAACAATAAGCACTATTAAAAATAATGCATTACAATACAAGCCATGAAAAAGGAGGCTATTTTTTTGTAGCTTTTTGGGTCTAACGCTTCTGATTCTTTTTCGTTTCTTTTTTGGTCTCATGATGTTGTTATAAACATTTTTCGTTGATTTATTGCCGTTTTTGTGTAACTGTCTATTTTTTTTTTTTGTTATGTTTTTGACCCTCTTAAATGTATTTCAGTTCTGGTTAGTCTAGATGCAACTCCTGCTCCTAAAAAATTTAACTGAAGGAAAAAGGATTCTAAATACAAAACATGTTATTTGATGTGGGATATTAGAAAAGTGTGGTAAGTAGGATATTTTTTAGAAAACGATGAAACTTTCTTCATTGCAGAATTTTTTAATAGTATCCACGATGATGACGATTAAAACGCTTAACTCAAGTTGTAGACAAACAAATTCTTTTATTTTTTATTTTATTCTTTCTAATAATTATAAAAAATATATTCTTATAAAGTGCAATACTAACAGTAACGAAAGCAAGCGAAATATGACAAATGTCTTAGTGGCCCAAAGAAAAATAAAGATGGTGCCCAGTTAGAGTTTAGAACGTTTTCGACGAGAGCGCTGGCGACGGCATTTTTGCCACATACTTAATTCACACCCTTTTATAGTGCTTTATGTGTTGTATATGACAAGAAATGCCAGTGGCGTAGCTAGGTCATCAGCGGCCCTGGGGCAAAAAAGTCAATTTTAATTAAACATTTTCATATACAGGGTGTTTCTTAACTAAAGGGGGTGATTTCTTATGTCTTTTTATAAAAAAATATTCCATGAGCATATTATGTCCGGACTTTCTTCATTTCTGAGATACAGTGCGTTAAAGTTTTTTTTGTGAAAATTGATATACCCTGTTAAATGTGATAGGGCGCTTGTAAAGATGTACCAATATTTAGATTGTTGGGTCCAGTGGTGTCTCAGTGAGACCACAGCCAATATGATTGAGACAAAAAGTACATCCCTGGATTTAAAGTGATACTAAAAAGTATTCATAAACAGAATAAAATCAAAATTAAAAAAATATATAACAATTTTAACCCTAATAAATACGAAAAATGATGATTTTCGATAAAATACACGACTGCTCATTTATTTTAAAGCAAATAATTGTTTGTTTTTTATTTTGCTTGTTAAACCATGTTGTCTAAGGTATTTTTAGGAGAAATTAAAAATACTATTATTTTTCTTAAAAACTATGGATGGTGTAGGGAGGATAACCATCTGAATGTTTTAAAAAGTGTCCGTCGAAAGGAGCAACTTAAGGTGGCGCCACAGTAGCCACAGGAGATTTTTTAACCAATGAGCATGCATTATTAGAGTAAGATAAAAAACGAAAAAGGACAGATAGATACAAAACAAAAAAGAACAGAAATACCAAAATCCCTCCACTGGCTACTGTGGCGCCACCCAATTTGCTACATTCAGATGGCCACTTTTTCAACTAGTCCGTCATAAAAGATGGTTATCCTCCCCTCCACCATCCACATTGAAAACAAAACTGAAAACAAAGAAAATTTAGAAGACTAGAAAGTTGCATTTCAAATAGCTTAATCGGAAAAAAATATAAAACTCTGTAACAAGTCAGTGGCGTACTTTTTTTCTCAATAATATTGTCTGTGGTGCCCACTGAGACGCTACTGTGCCAAATAATCTTATTCTAGGTTAAGCTTTACAAGCGCCTTATTACATTAAATAAGTGTACGAAAATATCTAAATTAGTTAAAGGGTTTTTAAATATTTAAAAAATATCAACTTTTTTAAAACTTTAATGCCCTGTATCTCAGAAATTAAGCAAATCCAGATATATGTTTGTAAAAACTTTTTTACAAAAAGACATAAGAAATTACCCCCCTTAAGTTTCGTACCGTAGTTAGAAAACACCCTGTATACTGACCACCCCAAAATATTAATTATTTTCAGTAATTTAGTACTAAGCTTCTCAACTCCAAGGGGTCCCCTGAGCTTGAGGGGCCTCGGGGTACTGCCCTGACTAGTCCCATAGTAGATACGCCACTGTGAAATGCAAAAGGCTTATCGGAGCAAAAAAACTGCTGCCCTGCGCTTTTCGAGAAACCTGTCTGCAGAAAAGATCTGCCTAGTCCTAAAAACCCGACAGGCGACAGGGTCTAGCTTCCAGAGACTTTAGTAAAAAGCATGGGAACGTGTCATTTGATTGGTGTAAAGCCCCACAGACGGTTATGCAAAACTGTCACATTAGGGGTTCATGATTAGTTCTGGTTAATTAAATCTTTTTTATTTCTTAATAAAGCGAATTAAAAAAATAAAAATATATTTAATTTACCACAGCTAACCATGACCCCCTCCAATGTGACAGTTTTACATGACCGTCTATGGCACTTTAAACCAGTCATCAATGTGCTTTTACTGCAGTCTCTAGCTCCCGTCCGGCCCAAAAGCCAGAGTGACCAGTCTGACTTGAGAACCTAGCTAGAAAATAGATTTTTGTAGGATTTCCTTTATTTAAGTGTAGTTTTAGATGATTTTAAATTTAAAAACCTGAAAAACCTAAGTCACAATATTAACCTGCCATAGTAGTCCGTCAAGCCTGAATACCCTCTAAAGCCCGAGAAACCCATCAAAGCTCGATAAACCTAGCGAAACTTGATAAACCGATCAGATCCATCAAGCCCGAAAAGCCCACCAGAGAAGCTCGGTGTGTGCAGGGCCCGATTTCGACGGTAACAGAATAGAAAGCTCCTCAAGAGAAAATTATTATCTCTCTGTTCAAATTGCCTACTTTTAAATGTAATAGAACGAGGCAAACCAAAGAGAAGTTTTACATACTTTTCATCAGAAATTTCTACTTCCTCAGTTAAAAATTGGTCCCCAGGGATCTAAGCAGACTCTAAAATAAAAGTTAAAGTTTACGATTCACTGCAGCAACCTTAATATTGAAATGTCTATATCATGATCCAATACGCGCATTTAGTGTGACGTCACATGACGTTGACGTTTTTCTACCCTCAAGAACATACCTATTAGAGGTAGTCTTGCCGCTTAGCTGTACAAACAATCGCATGCTAAAAAGCAATAAACTTTAGCTCTGCATAATGATAGTGGTCAGCAGGACCAAAGGCGATAGATTATACTTTTGTCATATTTCTTTATCATGGGCTATTTCACACTGTAAAGGCTGACTCTAGAGGTATATTTTTAAGGCTTTGAATGGAATCCAAACAAACCCCTCTACCCCGTTACCTCTCCATAAAACAAACAAAAGTTTCTATGGAAAATATACTTTGTTTTTCAAATTTGTTACATTAGTGGCACTCTTTAAGATATTTTATATTAGTTTTATCAAAATGGATTACGAGGAACCTTTCAGCAATAATATCATCGATTTAAGTTCGTAAAAATTATACTTTTGTTCACATAGTTAGGTTAGGTGAATGAATATCACAAATAATCACGAAAGTTTAGAGTCACAAATAGCCGGCACTAGTCACAAACACTTTAAAACACACAAAAACTTACATAAATCGCGTTATTTTAACTTTCATCACGAATTTCCATAAAAATATCTATTGTTTGGATTCCTTGCCTGCGTCGTGACGTCAGAACTAAATGCGCGAATAACGTCTAGCTGCTAAACCTCTCTGAAATTCTCGAGTAAGCGTAAACTTTCACTATTGACTTATTTTGTCTCAATTTTAAAAAGCCTGCTTATTGCAGCGGTCGTCTGATCGCCGCCGTTGCCAAATAGATTTAAAATAAGTTAAAGTTCTTTGAAGTGTAGACAAATTGTTATTTATTTTATTATACAGGGTGTTTCCTAACTACGGCATGAAACTTGAGGAAGTAATTTCTTATGTTTAAAAAAAAAATTCTATTAAAATATGATCGGCCTTGCTTCATATCTGAGATACAGCCAGTCCAGTGGCGTCGCAGTGAGCAACCACATCCAATATTATTGAGATAAAAAAGTACGCCACTGACTTCTTACAAAGCTTTATATTTTATTTCCATCAAGTAATTAAAAATACAACTCTCTTGTATTTTGTGTTTTCTTCTGTATCTAGCATTGTTTTCGAGAAAAAAGGCACTGTAATTTCTTTAAAAAGTACCCATAGATAACATAATAAAACAAACAAAAATGAAAAAATTAAACAATTATTTGGCCTAAAATAATTGACCACTTTGTTTTTTTATCGGAAATCGTCATTTTTCTTATTTACTATGGTCCAAATGGTTATTTTTTAATTTTGGATTCTATTTTATGCTGTTTATGAATACTGTTTAGTATCACTTAGAATGGCTTCATTTTTTTTTCTCAAAAACAAAACGAGATACGAAGAAAATCCAAGAGACTAAAAAGTTGTATTTTCAATTGCCTAATTGGAAAAAAAATACGTAATAAAAAAGTCAGTAACGTACTCTTTTTCAATAATATTGGCTGTGGTACTCACTGAGACGACACTGGATCCGGCCATCTTAATCTAGGTAGAGCTTTGCAATCGCCTCATTACGCTAAACAGATGTACCAAGTTTCATCAAAATCGGTTAATTCGTTTCGAAGAAATCATCCTTAGGCTTCGTACCAAAGTTAGGAAACACCCTGTATGTTATTATTTTATTTATTTGCCAGTACTAATTTATAAAAAGTCTATAAACCACGAAGGGTTAGAGCTAATTTAGGTATAGTGTGTCTCTGGAGTAACGTAAAAGACGTAGTTTATATAATATTACGAAAACTAAAAAAACAACTCTTGAAGAGTAACCTGTAGCATCTTAAACGCTCTTTAAGATTAAATATCAGACAAATTAGTCGACAATCGTGCTTTCCAGCTATAAAGGTTCCTAGGTAGTAGTTATTTACACATAACGTCCGTGTTGGCACTACCGCGTTGTCTAAAAGGTGCTGTGAAATGCAACTGCATATTTCAGTGCTTGGATAACGTTGACGGAACTAAAAAAATGGGTTAAACATCCAATAACCCGGCACTCACGGTACACTGGTATTCTGGCATAAGCCTTTGTAAGATGTCATATAAATAAAAAAATAGTAAAATTGCATTTTTTTAATAGAACGTCTTGTATACTTTATCACCATTGGAAAGATATTTAAAATAGTTAAAATAATTACCACATGTAATATTATATCCAATTTTAATAGTTTGGCTATATGGCTTCTTTCGGAAGTTTATTAATAAAATCTAATTTTTAAATAAAATCTTACTCTGTATATTTATATTATATCACTATTTAGTGTAATCCTTTTACCTTGTAGAACCATTCTGAACCGTTCTCTGAACTGTCAATAGTACCAAGAACGGTTCTACAACATGAAAAAATGTCAAAAAATTGTAAAAGGAACACCCTTGGTGTCGTTCCGGAGGTTCTAGAGCATAAAAGGAATACACCAATTAAAAACAGCTTTAAGAAAATACCACATTTGATATGTCTACCTCATAGATAACCTACATTTAGATCCGCAGTGGCAAGAAGCATTTTTCGGATTTTTACGACCTCGCGCAATAAACAAATAGACGGGTAGACGAACATGCGCACTAAAAGCCGTGGCAAAACACCGGCACCCCGTACCCTCCGCCGCGGTCTGACCGTGACGCTCATTAGCTACCGTACTTCGAACGGAAAACCAAAACGCCGTCGACAAATTCTTTCCGATAATGCGGATTTGCTTGTGCACAAACCCGCTTTTACGCCCATAAAATGTAACTTTTGTTTAGCGCAGGTAATAACATTGGTAATCCAACCAGATAAGTGGTCTACCTCTAATGATTTTAAAAACATTGATTGTTTTTTACTTTGTATTGTAAGAAACATTAAATTTTCGAGGAAAACAGAGAACATTATCTTTTTTTTTTAATTTTACAAAAAGTAATTGTCAAACTATAATTTTGCCGGTTTATTAAGATTAGACAAGTGGTCTGAAAAACTAAAAACACGCCTAAGTATATTATAAAATATACATTATTGAGAACACAAATATAATAGCTACACTTTTTATATATCCTTTCTGCAAAAAGTAATATATTTCACCTCGTAATACAGTTTTCTTTGGCAAGCATGTTGGTGTCTTATAATTCCCAAAGTTTCTAAGTTGGAAGCGTAGCCTAATAGCCGCAATAGAACCCTAATAATCCTGAAGGCCGGCAACGTTGGAACTGTCATCGGAAATCTGTGTGCCAAGTGAGGTTGTGTCTGTGTTTCTTATTTTTGTTTTGAAAAATATTTATTATGAGTTTTTAAATGTTTTTGAGTGCTTTTCTTGACCCAAACTTTGTTGTTTAGGCCCAAATGAACTTCTTTTCGAAGTTGAAAGCGAAATTACAGCATAATATCATCATAAATTGAAATTTTACCTAAGATAACCCTACTTTTCTGTTAGTAAACATAGGGAAACTTAAAGAAATGTGTACTTTTAAGAAAGAAATTAAATATCTTCGTGTATTATACCAAAATTAAGCCTTTTCTCATATTTTCTTTAATATAAGGTATACATAGTACTTATTATCCCAAATACAAAGGCATATGTACTCGAGACTTACAGTATCTCGAGGATACAAACATAGAATATTAAAAAAGTAAATCTTTTCATTTATAAGAGTAACATGGAAAGTTCAAAGGTTTGTCAAAGCCGTCCAAATATGCACAATGAAAACCAGCCTAGTTCTTGTAGTAATAATGTTGAGAATGAGAATTTGCTGGAGAACACAGGGATGGGCTGGACCAATTTTCGACCTAGGGGTTCACTAGCTAGAGTGTTACATGAAAAGGCACGCCAAGACCAGTATCTAAGTCAAATCAACAAGAACGAGGTAAGATTATTTAATAAATTTGTTTGGTCTTTACACGGGTCTTTGTATAACCAAATTTTAAAATAATATTATGGGAAAAATGTTTGTCTTGTGTTTTTTTACAAATCTTTAATTATGTGACCTTTAAATGGAGGCCAAATAATTAAAGATTTTTAATTATTTGGCCAAGTGAAGTTTAGTATACCTAGTACTTACCCCATATTTTTTCAACATGGTCTATATTGTCTACAGTTGCTACAGGTTTACAACTAGATAAAAAATTTGGCAAATCAAATTTTTTTTGGGGGAGTTATCACGCTTTTTTGCAAACCCTCTAGTTTTTAAGTCATGATGCCGCATTTTGGCCAAGCTATAAAATTGTTAATTTTTTTCTTAATACCACAAGATATTCTAAATTTTTAAAATATATATTTATTTTAAATTTTAAAGATCTTAAGGGGTGTTTTATTAAAAATCGGTTATTAAACTTGGCAAAATTATAAAAAAACTTTAACGTAAAATTAAATGTGAGGTTAGGTGTAGGTATATAAACATAATTTATTTAGGGAATGACTATTTATGTGCAGACGGAGTATTAAAAAAATGTATAATTCCCATATTGTAATAGCGTGTTCCATTGGATGCACTAGTTTGGTTTAATTGCACATATCCCGTTTTTTCTTATTTCGTAATAACCTAAAACTTCTTGGAATACCGATCCTCTATTCTATTCATAGATCGCTGTATCGACCACCGACGACACATTTCGGCTATTAGGATATAATCAAAAAAAAAAATAATAAAGAAGAGTTGGGTTATAATTCTTTCTTAAGTGGGGTATGTAGGTAATTTAATTGAAATTGATGAAAACTTTGATTTCTTTTGGTGCCTAAACGGTGAGGTTTATCGACTTTAATAAAGAGTACCTTATTTTTTAAGGTTTTGGTTGTTTATAAAATGGCGCCCCAGCTTTGCGATATCTGTCAAAATAAAAAAGTTACAATGTTTTGTAACTCGAAAAGGAATGACATTCTGAAAAAAAATATGAAGCTCTACCCTTATTTTGTCAAGTAGAATTACTCTCTAAGTTTCGTGTTCGATTTTTGAATCACCCTGTATATTATACAGGGTGATTCAAAAATCGATCACGAAACTTAAGCCAGAAGGCACTTTACCTAAAACTTAAAATTTATTTACATCATAGCTTTTTTATTTTGACAGATATCGCAAAGCTGGTTTTCGAGTACTGAGCCTGAATTTAAATACTGTTTGCTTATTTTATGAATATTACTTTACTTTTTATGCATCTTAAGCGGGTTAAAACATGTTCGCGGTGATTTTGCCGACGACGGGGTAAAATTTTAATATAAGTCATATATATCATCATTTGCAAACTAACAGTTTAGGAAGTTGCTTTTACAAATTAAAAAAAGTATGTCAATATGTTTTTAAATCTTGATCTGTTGTTTCTATGGTCCTAATAGGTAAGTAATTTTGAACAGATATACATTTATTTTTACAAACAAAAATATATCAAAATTAATTAGTTTAACTCTTTTGGGGTTTTGCAATTACTTGGTACAACATATAAAAAGTGACATTGCAAACTATGTTTTCTATGTATTAGGTTAGACTAATATGTCATTTTACACAAAAGGGATGTGTATAATAAATTTTATTATGTCAGTTTAAATCATGACTATCTGGTAAATCGTAGATAGTATGTACATGTATCCCCATTCCAAAAGTGAAGTCAATAGTTTAAAAAATAGAAAAGTTATTTTTCGAAAATTTGGGAGACGTCTTGTATGATTGAAATGATTATTTTTTAAGCAAGAACAAGACACGCCACTGCATTTTTGTTGTGAAAAACGTAGAAAAATAAGAACGAGTTGCTTTTTCAAGAGAAAGGGGTTTTTTGCTCTTCAGTATTCATGAATACTTAATCGTGGTATTCATGAATACCGAGTATTCTGAATACTTTTTTTTGTAGGTATTCAAAAATATTCGGTATTCGAATACTTTTTTACGGTATTCGTATTCGTATTCGAATACCAAATTTCAGTATTTGACCCAACTCTGTACCAAGGCACCAAAAAGTTATGGTATGGTGGCTCCTTTTACATTTATAGGAAAATATGGACAGCTTTTGGATATCAACCCTAAAAAACTTCCCATTACCAAATTTGGTCAAAAAATGTTTAATGTTAAAGAAAATATTTTAAAATAACCAAATTAAAATTAAAATTTTAACACCCTCTCTCTCCCAAACGGTAAACTTTTGTACTAAGGTAAATTGCATTAGATCGTTATATTTTGGCTCAAGGAATTTGTGGTAGCTTTTTGTACAGATCTTTTAGAGACACCCTGTAAAACAGTAGACCGAGCAACAGACTTAATATGACAATAATATTTTTGAGAGCATAAAAAGTGCTTTTGAATTTTTCCGAATTAATCTGCCCCACTTTTCTCTATCATTGTAAATCCAGGTTCGGTGCGGCCTTGGTGCGGTTATGTGTGTCCAAACCTTTAATCGGGGCGTTTGAAAGTTACCAAAGTCGATTGATGAGATAAGGTCACGACATTCGCCATATTGGCTAGCGCGGCTGTGACGTCAAGTCGGGCCATTTTCGGCCATGTTTGATTTTAGGCAGATCAGTGGCGTAGAATTAAGGAGAAAACAAAAAGAACTGTATGTTGTAAACAAAATTTATTGGATTATTTTAATAGGCATAACTTAAAACAAAAACATAAATGTGGTTTAAATATTGAAAATTAAAAATTATCAAAGCGACGACAGGACGATGAGGTACCTGGCAGAGCAAAACATTTTCCATGGTTCCGTAAGTCAAAAACCATTTTAAAAACTTTGTATACAGGGTGTCCGCTAATGAATGGTACACAGAAAAAACACAGATTCCTTATGCCAAAATATTAAGATTTAACCAAACATACCTAATATCCAAAAGTTTATAATAAGTTACGGGGAGTGTCATACTAAAAAGAAAAAGTAAATTTATTTCGATAATTGTTCCCCCTTTTTAAATATCTTAATAAAACGGTATCTAGAGGTTTTTAAACATTAGCTTTTCAGATCTAATATTAATTTTTGTGTGTAGACTAGAGGGCGATGGGTACATTATTTAAAATTCTCTAATACTACCCAATTTTTTGTTACTACTCTGTATGTATGTAAACTAGTAAGCTTCTCTATGCTTTCTGCACAAAAAAGGTATACTTAGTAAGAATCGGTCTTGACAACCGTTTTTAAGGTATTCACGTTTTAGTTGTTCAGTGCACCCGAAAGTATGTATGTACCTACAATAACATCGTATTAGCTATAATTATAACTGCGCAGATATAAATAGCTGATATCTAAAAACTCCTGGATGCCGAGTTTTATTAAAATGTTTAAAACATATCAAAAACTAGCTATGATTCCCGGCTTCGCTCAGGAGTTGATATAAAAATTTAATTAATTTTATAGCGTCAACAACACGTGGTTATTATGCTGTTAAAATGTAGCTTATATGACACGTTCGTAGATTTACCATAGCAGCGCCATCTATTGATTACTTACTCAACCCAGTCGAACAGACAAATAATTAGCAATAAATTAAAATTGCGACTATAATTTGAGATTTAAACTATCCTATCTCTCAAGTTGGATCGAACTGCACATGGTGTGAGAATTTTATTATAATCGGTTAAGTGGTTTAGGAGTCCATTGAGGACAAACATTGTGACACGATATTTATATATATTAAGATTATCGCAATGCATACACGCATGCAAAAACACGAATGACTGAAAACTATTCGACTAAACACTATCAAAATCTCTAAAATAAAACGATTCCGAACCAATAATATGTGAAGTCTCTAAACTAACCAAAAACATTAACAACTGGAAATCCTTGCAAAATATACAACCAAAATGAAAATGGCAAATTTCTACAGTCTTTAACAAACAAAGCTTCGACAAGGCACGACTCTGTCATTAGCTGATAATACTACCAACTTTGAACAGAACTGCCAACCGAAATCGTAATTCTCACACCCTCACGTCCCTGACAAAAGCTATCACCGGTCTTGCTTATGTCTAAACCCCTTCTCATAAAGGTACTCTGAAAGTTACCCTTAAAGAAAATTGCTAGCGGAGCTTTTTTTTCTTTTGAGTTAGTTTTGGCAAAGAATACAAATCCATAGAACCTCACAAGTGAGATTTCAGCGTCGGCGTCGCGTCGATTGGACTACTTTCGCTATCTGGTGGTCAGGGTAGGTACTAAAATTTGGATGGATTTGTATTCTTTGGTTCTGGTCAGTTATTTACCAAAAATAGAATATTTTGTTGGAAGTAGCTTCACTTTAAGGCAAAATAATATATTTTTTGTTAAATAACTGTTGTACTTCCTTCAGACTTATTTGACATAAAAAATTCCGTACAGAACGACCACTATCTGCCATAACTTTATTCCAGAAATATCCCCTTCGGGACCGACACACAATACCACCCTCATTAATAAACTATCATCCCGAAATTATACCAATTATACCCAATTTTCCGTCTGTGTCCCCCATAAAACGTTTATTAACATGACTGCGTTAAATAATGAATCAATATTTACTCCTTGAATATTTGATTATGTTCGTTGCGACTGAAAATTTCGATGGGACACGCGATTTGGACTGGGATGAAGGAATAAGGAGACATGGGTGCGATAAAAGTGTTTGGGTTGGTAATTTTTTACGTGTTTATTTTTGTGAAATCGTTTAGGTTGTTAGAATGACGTTAATTGGTATAAACTCATTATATCTACGGGGTGTTACAAATTTTGTTAAGACAATACGGGGTAATTTTCAAGTTGGTATTTTTCTTTTAACACTGTATAAAATGCAAGAACATATTGTTTTTTTAATAAAATTACGTTCGAAAATGATTTCTTTCCGAGATACAGGGTGTTAATGTTTTAAGAAAATGCCTTCTTTGTCGTCACTTTCCTAGCACTTCAGATATTTCCACAAAGTTTGGTACACTTCTTTTGACCATTAAATTACATTTTTTGCTGTAAAAGTTTTAAAAAATACCATTGGCGTTCGAACAAGATTTGTATTGAATTTTTTTGAAAAAAAATAGTACGCGACTGCTTTTTTCGAATCAATATTATTTTTAAAATACTTATTACCTTCGAAATTAATTCGATCTCTTATTATTTTTTGGTAAGATTAACGGTTTTCGTTGAAAAATAAAAGCCTTTTTGATGTATGCCAAAATCAATAAAATCTGATATGGTATTTTGTATGTAAAATTTGTTTTTGTCTAATTTGACATAAATTAAGGTAAAAAACTTGCATTACTACAATTTTATTTAAACAAAATATTACACGGCTTTTCTCCAGAATACAATTTAAAAGTGTATTAAACATTTTAAGAAAATTTAAACTTTTATTTTGTTTTTTTGCCATATTGCATTTATTTTTTAACCAGTCCAGTTGATATTTTTCACACAATTCGAACTTTGCAGATTCTAAAATCTTAAGACAAACGAACTTTTTTTTAAATACCGCCAGAGGGCACTTTACCTAAAACTTAAAATTTGTTTACATCATTACTTTTTTATTTTGACAGATATCGCAAAGCTGGGGGCGCCATTTTATAGACAATAAAACCTTAAAAAATAAGGTACTCTTTATTAAAGTCGATAAACCTCACCGTTTAGGCACCAATAACATCAAAGTTTTAATTAATTTCAATCAAATTACCTACATACATTCAAGGTGTCCAGTAACTCAACCGATAAACTTTGGAGACCTGCTATTGTCTCACAAGGCCCTTAGGCCGAAGTAAACTTGTAACAACGCGAAAGTTATTTTACAAAAAATTTAAACCCCCCAAAAAAAAAAATGTTCTCGCTATTTTTTACGATTTTTAAAAACCAACAACAGTCCCTTGGTTTCAGCCCCTGGTTCATAAAGTAAAGTAAAAAGATTTAAGGCGGGGCCAAAGCGTCTCCTGTTGCCATGTGTGTTGTACTTAAAACATTCCAGGTTACAACATGTAGCAATTATAGGGCTGATTTCTGCGTTCTACTTTATGAATTCCTACGCAATATTTGTGCTGGCGCGTAGTAGTACTTTTACAGTGTTCTAAAATAAAAACTCCCATTAAATCCTCCTGCATTTCAGCAACAGTAGGGTGTTGTAGCGTAGTAGGGATTCATAAAACGCATTTGATGTATCTATCCTTTAGCGAAAGACCCGAATTCATCCTAATTATACAGAATAATAATTTATAAATAACGAACGATTCAACGCAAAAACTCCCTTTTAGCTATCTAGTACAAATCTACCGCCGGTGAGGTGAAGGGGGATATCTCATTCTTACGATAGATTTACTTTCTTGTTTTCTACATTTTTATAGTTCGATGCAAAAGTTCCGCCATAAAAATCGAGAGAAAAGCGGCACGAGGTGCATTGAGAGAGCGCAGCCAACTGTTCAGTTTTATCTGTTCGGATGTTTTCATGACTCCATCTTATGCATGAAAGTTAAAAACTCTCATTGTAGTGAGCATAAAAGATATATTTATACAAATGTATGTACAGGGTGTTCGTTTTTATTTTGAACGATTTAATGTTTGTAGTAAAGTATTTTAAATACAAAAGTTTCAGGGTTTCATAAGAACCGCCAGGATTTGCTTAAAAATAAACCAATGACAATCGCAAAGTAAACAAATGAACATCGACTTTGTTATTTTTAAATTGAACACCATGTATATTTTTAAGTTCATTGGAAAGTGGTTTATTTTCCTGTTTTCAAGAATTATAGAAGAACTGCACCATATTTGGGATACTGCAGGTAATTGGAATACTTCGACATCAAAATAACTATTAAGGCAATAAATGTGTTTTCCTCATAAACATAATGTCGTAGGACACACTAAGCCACCAAGCATTCAAAACAGGACGCCATTTTGAGATTCCAGCCAAGGTTAGTTTATATTTATAAGGTTGCAGACATATCCTCAACTTTAGGCGGTTTGAGGTCGGGGACGCAAGGAGGGGCACTCCACGGAGAAAAGTTGGCAAGACTGAGTAAAATCAAAGGTGATGATCAATCCAGTGGCGTCTAGAATTTGCGCATTTCATTTTGCATTGTTTTGAAAGTGATATTTGTTGAAAGATGTAATTCCAAACGTTTTTTATTTAAAGTAAAGAAATTACAACTTATTAGTAATTAAAAACTGTTGTGTAAACGGTTGTTCTAATAATACAATAAACTGTATATCTCCGGCACTGAACAACGTGGCCGAAAATGGGAGATGTGACGGCATAACACGTCAAAGCAATATGGCCGAATGTCGTGACCTTATATAGACCGACTTTGATTCCGGCTACTAGTCCGACGGAACGAAAATACAGATTTGAAAACTTTTTTGATAAGTATGCAACCCATGATAATATTTACTGCAGTACGTAAAATATTTAGAGTAATTACTCAATCTGTTAAGTGACCTTATAAGTTTATAATTTAACTTTGATTTTGTAAATATTTATTTCTAGAATTGAAAATTTAACATGCCATTTTAGGTTAGGATGTTATGTTGTTAATTTGGAATACTAAAGGTTGTATGTCTTTTTTTAGTAATGATGAATTTGAGGTTGTGCTCCAGAATACAAAAAAAGAAATAGGTGGAAAAAGAAGCAAATGACTGCTGCTGCTGAAACATATAAGTTACTAAGATAAAGTGTTAGCAGTATGTTTATAAAAAGTGTGTATACACAAAATACTATATTCCAAATTAGCTGCACTTTAAGTGAATTGATAAAATTGCTAGTTTGTGGTTATTTTTTTTATTATTATTTTTTTTAATATTAAGTTTCTGGATTTTGGTCTATTTGATAGTGATAAGTATTCAAGTTGAATAGTTTTTCAAATAGGAAATATATTAGTTATTAAGCAGCCATCTTTAATTTATTTAATTTTATTTAAAAAAAAACTGGTATTCCAAATATGCTGAGGTTCCTCTACTTTGTCTTTGTTTGGACCACTCAGTTATTGCAGAAAATTACTCTAAATCCTGAAAATGTCAGCCGCTCTGATTCATAGACAATTTAACTTGAGCAGCTTTAGTTTAGGTACTATCAGTCAGTATTTCTACATTATAGAATGTCGCAACACAGCGCAAACAAATCATTTGGAATGTTTCAGTACACTGAGTGGGCATATAAGTACCTGTAGTAAAAGTAGGTTTCGTAACATTACCCAAATCTACCTACACAGATTTATGTAACTTTATAAATGTTTATGCTGAAATGTGGGTACACAAATTTTTTCTCTAACAATTCGTTAATATTGTAATCAAAATTTTTAGGTAAATATATCTGTGCAATTTAATTTATTCCAGCTCACATAACCATCTCACTGATCTCGATGGATTGCCAATGTTATTACCTGCGCGAAACAAAAGTTACATTTCATGGGCGAAAAACCGGTTTGTGCGTGAACAAGTTGAGTGTAAACGTACCTGGCGCCAAACAAACCATCCGCATTATCGGAAAGAATTTGTCGACGGCGTACTGGTTTTCTGTTCGAAGTACGGTCGCTAATGAGGCGTCACGGTCAGACCGCGGACAACGGGTACGGGGTGCCGGTGTTTGTATTTGGCCACGGCTTTTAAGTGCGCATGTTTGTCCACCCATTCATTTGTTTACTGCGCGAGGTCGTAAAATCCAAAAAATGCTTCTTGACACTGCGGATCTTAATGTAGGTTATCTATGAACCATCTGCTAATTTTTGTCTTTGTTTTTAATATTCCTTAAGATTATACAGGGTGTCCACTGTGGTACACAGAGAAACCACATATAATGACAAAACATTAGGATTTTCGCAAACATACCTATGTTTAAAAGTTAATAATAAAGAAGGTACAGGGTGTGTTGTAAATTTTTTTGATTGGACTAAACAGAAATATTTAAGTCCCTGGGCCTCATAATAAGAACACTTCCAAAACCTTTTTGTACGACCGGGCGTAAAATACAATTTTACGCCTCTATTTGAGGGCGTAAAATAGCACTTTAGGCCCTGGGGCAGAAAAGTATCAGAAACGCCCGCATTTATAAATTTATAAAACAATAATAAAATTAAATAATGCCCCATTTTTTTTGGTAAAACAACAACTTATTTAATTAAACATAAGTATGTTAAAAGTATACTGATTACAACTTGAAGCATTAAAAGCTAAGAAATTTTCTCCCAACTGTAGAGAATGCTTGTATATTAATTTTAGTCGTACAAAAAATATTGTTTGCACCTCTGGCGTAAAGCACTTTTACGCCGCGGGCGTAAGAGTTCTATGTTACGCCCTTGGTTTAAAAATAACTATTTGGGGTTTCCTTTGACGCGTCTACCACAAATATGTCTACCGCCATACATGGAAGTGGCTCCTAAACCCCGCTCTGTCAATGTCAAATGTTTTGGGTGTCGGACTGGGCAACGCGCCAGTTTTTGTCGGACAAATTTACCACCCGCCTACTCCGATACCCGAAACATGTGTTTGACCCTCTGGTTTCATGACTGTAACCCTTACCATTTTGGTAAAATGTTTTAGAATTGTATGCAAACCTTATGCTAAACTTGTCCAACAAAAAAGTGACGCATTCGCACGGTCAGACACTCAAAACATTTGACAAAGACAGGCTGGGTTAAAGCGCCGCTTTCTTATATGGCGGTATAAATGAATTCGTGGTAGGCTCCTCAAAAGGAACCCCTCCCCTAAAAAGATTTTAAAAGTATTCTTATCATGAAGTCCATTTTAATATTGGTCCAGGGACTATTTTAACGCCGGCTCACGCCTCTTACAAATTATACTTTTTGTGTGGGAAGCATATAAGAGGACGGTCATAGAAAACTGTTTTACTTAAAAGGTTACACAAAGGAAACCACGAAATAATTGCGACGTTTGAAAGACTCTTAAAATAATGTGGCGCCCTCTAGTTAAAACATAAAAATTACACTGGATCTGAATTTGTCATGTCAAAAAACACGAGATATCGAAATTTATTATACTATTCGAAAAGTATCAAAATTGTAGAAATAAATTACAAGTATTTTTTGTCCTGACATCTTCCTTGTTATCTATTTTTGAAGAAACTGGGTTATTATTGTTGTGGCGAGCGTAGTGCAGCGGTAACGTAAAGATTGGTCCAAATTTAATTTATTCTGAAAGCGATGCCGCCAAGTACACAAAAAATGATAACGTAAAGAATCCCTTTTGTGAACAATGATTTATTGCAGCAAAAAGATTTAACCCGACGAGTTTTTAGTACCACGCCACGTGCCACCGGTTTTATAGTAGACAGAGGCGAAATAAGAGAATGTTTTGTAAGTAGGTGATACGGGTTTTAGCAATGTATTTTTATTATTTATCTAAAAATAGGTAATCAGGCTCTGTCCGAGGCTATGTGCATTCGAAAAGGTTTGTTTACTTTATCATTTTTTGTGTACTTGGCGGCATCGCTTTCAGAATTAATTAAATATGGGCCCATCTATACCAGCTTCTCACCGCAGCGATCCGGTTTCGAATCTCGGAATCGACATTGGCGTTTAATCGCTCGTCACCTCACAGATGGCTCGGCAAACCACTGTGTAGTATTCTGCCTACCCCGGGTAGTAGTTATTTAGAAAAATAACGTCCGTGGTGGCATTACCGCGTTGTCTAAAAGGTGCTGTGAAATGTAAAAATTACATGTTTCAGTGCTTGATAACGTTGACGGAACAGCGTGGAAGGGTTAAACATCTATCCGACACCCACGGTACTCTGGTACCTAGACATAAAGCCTTCGTGGAGTGTCAAACAGATGAAAAAAACTGGGTTATTTAAAAAGTACTGCAACTGTTAAATATTTTTTAAACCGCTTAAGCTGCATTTACAATATTGAGTATCTGGAAAGTGTTGAGCATACACTGTAACAGTGACGTCAGCAACGTTGCAAAATTTTCCAGTGTTTCCGGGTTATTTTAAAAGAATGTCTCATTACTTTAATTGCAATAAAATGGGGTGCTAGCATTGGTAAAATTCCTAACTTTTAAAATTCAATCGTTTATCAGCTGCAGAGATATGGCATCTCCGCATTTATTAAAATCTGGCAACAATATTGATATCGCCGTTCAATTAGGCATGCCTAAAAACACATAATTACGAATTTTGTAAGCACAGCTTTAGCGGTTTTAAAGATATTTAGGTGTTAACGCACTTTTTGCAAACGTGTTATAAAGAAAACAAAAATAAATTTTATTGTCGCGGTTTTTATTTTTCATTCCGATGGCAAATCCAGTGTTAAAAACTGTTTTGACATTTGAGTGGTTTTTATTTTTGTTAAACAATTTTAAAATAAATAAAAGCTTGTATATTTCCAAACCTATTTGCTTGAAACCGTCGTAAACTGTCCCTTAGATACATAAAAATCTTTCAATATTTTCTTTCCACTTTTAGTCAATCCAGATTACCTCAAAGACCGGCACAGCCTCCCAAACTGTTATCTTTTCCCTCATAAAACCCTAAACAGACATTCGCAAACAAAAAACCTTTTAAAAACGGTTTTGAAATTTAAAACCTCTTTTGCTTTTAGGCCCTTGTGACTGGCAAATCCTCAAATCTTACCATTGCCGGCAATATACCCTTTATTCAGTACAATAAAGAGTACATAAAACCCTAATTTTAGAGTGTATAGATCATTCGAGAGGGCTTTGAGATGTACGTACATCGACATTCTTTGCTTAGTGATATTTTGTCGTAAACTTTTAGTTTAACATAATTTCTAGACTAGTAGTTGTTCAATATGTTCTGTTATTTGATACGACCACGATTCTATGATTTAAAATATTTTCATCAATTTTTAATACACTGGGCCAATAAGAATCGTCGTCATGAACAATATTTTTGCAGTCAGTTTACCGTCAGCAAAAAAAAATTGTTCACTCTCGTTTAAGTATCCTTCCATTTTATGGATTATATATGTACCTATTAAGTGGAATATTACCGCTTTACTCGGGTAAAATCGTAAACCACTTTTTAAAATGTTAAAAATAGCCGAAATCAGACCGAGCTAAATCTGGCGAACAGGGTGGATGTTTAAACAATTTAGATTTTATTTAGTGACTTTTACGAAAGTATTTGCAATGTGTAAAGAAATGTACAGATGTAGCATATCAAGATCCATCAGGCAATTTGTAAGAACCATGCCAACAGAAATCTTCGCCGTTTGCCAGAACCATTCATCGAGCTATTTTTTTATCTTTCCATGAACCAAAGTCCTGCTCAGTGAGTCCGCGACTCACCGACGCAACAAGTCAGTAATAATTGAAAGAAGCAAAGTCTGGTAATAAAGCTGCATGAGCTAGAACTTTCCAGATAATTGCCTTCAATGTGTCGCAAACTTATTTTGACGTATCTAATGGAGCATTGGCATGAAATGACTTTGTGGTGCCTTTTCGATAGTTTGGTCCTTTTTTTTAACAACAAACGGTTCCAATTCATTACCAGTTATTGATAACGTTTAATATAATCGTTTCCCTCAGGTTTTCACAGCTCAGTAACGGACCAGGAGTCTATGATCCCAACAAACACAGATATTCGTCAGTTTTACCAAAGCGATCTCGGTCTTGCTGTAGATGTGGATGATGCTCCTGGATCTATTCACGAAAGAGGTGTATGATTTTTAAAATAAAATCATTTTTTAACACCCGTTACCATATGATGCAAAAACAACTTTCTTTTGTACCAGAGAAAGCAACTTACACAGCAGAAATTTTGGAAAAGTCTATTGGGTTTCTAATTTTAAAAAGTAATGACTTAATTTTCCGCACTCTATTTTTTCTACTTTTAAAAAGTGGTGTCCCAACAAACCTTAGCTGTGTTGGGTTTGATACCTCTTGCCTTCTAATTTAATTTAGGGTGAAGATGGAGACCCCAGTCTCATCGATAGTACCAAAACTTCGCACAGAAATTTATTTAATCATTTCTTAAATGCTCTAAAGTTGAGGAACTCGCATTCGAATATGCATACACTGCCTCTAACGAAATCTCCATTAGCGCTTTTACAAAATTATCTCAGTTATGTTTTGTAACCACATCATGGATAGTACCTGGGCAAGTCATGAAATGAATACCGCCATATATGGAAGCTGCGCTTTAACCCATCCCCCGTCAATGTCGAATGTTTTGAGTGACGGACTGGGTAACACGTCACTTTGTTGGACAATTTTACCACTATTCGAATACTCAGAATTCTGAATAAGTATTCGAAATACATTTTGCCGGTATTCGAAAACATTTGTGTGTTTGGTATTCGGTATTGGGCAGAATACTTTTTTGGGTAATATTCGGGATTCTGTATTCGAATACTTTTTAAGTAGGTATTGGACGAATATTTTTTTTTTTGAGTATTCGAATATCGGCGTTCCGAGTATTTGAATACCGGAATGTGTAAGCGGTATTCGAATACCAAAATGTCACGAGTAGAATACCAAAGGGAAGAAAAAGTAGAAAAATAAGCCGAGGTCTTTTTTTTCTATTTTAAAATTTTTAATCATCGGTTTTTTCTAGTATTCGATTTTTTTTCCCAGTATTCGAATACCGATTCTGGGTATTCGTAACTACCGAGTACTTGAATACTTTTTTTCCTTCTAAGTATTTAAATATTCGGTATTCGAATACTTTCTTTTTCCGGTATTCGTATTCGTATTCGAATACCGATTTTTAGTATTCGACCAAACTATAGAATATAAGGTAGTGATACTTGAGGAAGATTCTTAGGTTAATATCTTTATTTGCTAGATATTTTAAATATCAGTCACCTAAACCAAATTATCTACCTTTAATATCAATCAAACATGCCCCACATCACACATAAATCATATTAATTAATTCAAAAATTAATAAATTATATATATTAATAAAATAAATGCACATAAAATAAATAATTGGTACGATTTCTCTTCCTTATAGAAAAATAAATTAAGGAGCACACACATTAAGACAATTTCGAACATACAGGGTAAAAGAAATTTTTAAGTGAGTCTTTATATTATCGAAAAAACTTAATGTTCAGAAAATGAAATATTCAAAGCAATTGATGGCATTTAATACCTTAGGAGTTGCACCGGACTGATACTTGCGCCCAACTACCTTTTAATAATATTGTTACCTTTAATACAAATAAAATTTTACCTGTGAAAACCACGTTGGACACTGTCACTAACTGTCTTCCCTCGGGAACCAACAAACAGTCTTAGATAGAAACCGTAGTCCAGAAATTATATCACTTATCACTTAGAATCAAGTCATCAAGATTTAGGAGCATTGAGAAAAAGTACTTAATATAGGCACTGTATAAAAATATTACGCTCTCACTACTAAAAACGATTATTTCTATTAAAATTTCTTATAAACATTAAGATGGAATTAAATTTTGGAAATTGCACCAACAACCAATCATCCAAAATTTTGTGTGACCCGGTTTTTTAAAATACAGTTTGCCCCAAAAGAACCAAGCAAGACTGGCAGTCCCTGTGAAGTAAAAATATTATTACTAAATTTAATAAAATACTTTTAATTTTCAAAAATTTTATTACATTCACAGTGGGTGACATGTTTTGCTAAATCAGTACGTTTTGGTAGTAATTTAAGCTAATCTTAGGACAGGCACATTAAAATTGTTTACAATTTTCTAGATAGGAAGTCTTAAGCCGAGTTTATAAATCAGAATTTAATTTTAGTATTAGTAATAGTATTAAACTAACTTAAAATCAGAAATTTTTTGGTGGCAATTATTAGCTACATTTAACAAAAATAAGTAATGAATCTTGAATAAAAGGAGTACCGGTTTTAACCTTTTAATGGCACATGAGCAATTAATATTTTTCCCCATTTTAGTCTTAGATTTAGAATTTTAGAAAATTTCAAGGTCGTTTCTTAAGACCAGAAAATTACATTTGATTTATAAACACTTTAATTCAAATGTATGTTCCTAAATCTTGTGACTAATACTATTACTAATACTAAAATTAAATTCTGATTTATAAACTCGGCCTTAGTGGTCCAAAGGATATCTCCAATAACAATTTAATCTGTACATCTCTTTTTAGCAGCAATTTACTGAAAACATCAATAATTGTGTATTACAAACCTTTTATTTATTGTTCCTAATTCACTGTGTTTTTAATTTAATTAGTTTTTAAAGATAACGGAGACTTTTTTCCTTTATCTGCAAAATGCATTATTGTATAGCTCTAATATTCTATCAAAAGTGAAGTATACATTTTTTTATTTCTATGAAAACTGTTCCTATTCTCTAAAATTATTTGCTCAAGATCATTTGTCACATGTTCGACAGTTTAAGAACTCCTAATTTTTTTCTTTATACTCTATGTGTTTTAAATTGTAAGTTGTTTTATATGCCAAAATACTTATGGTTCTAATTCCTTTTCAAAGCGGAGGGCATATCGGTAAAATCAAAAAGTAACCTTGGTTCTAAGAAATAAGTGCTTAATGCATAGGAAATAAATTGCAATTTAGGTAAAAAAATAAAAAACAAAGACAAAAAAGGTAATTAAATTAAATAATAATTAAAATATGCAAAATAGACAAAACAAATGTTGTAATTTTTTCTGTGGTAAGATGGCAAAACCCGATATGTCATTTTTAGTAAATTTTTCAGGTTTGATGCGTCCTGAAAAATCACAATTACAGTACCATATTTAAATTTTGCTAATATGAAAACAGCTAGTTGCAAAATATAACTTTTGTAATACTAAAATTGTGATTTTTCAGGACGCATCAAAGTTAAGAAGATCTCTCCTGAACATTTTACTAAAATTGCCATCTTACCACAGATTTACTAGTCCAAAAGAGCTACAGCTTTAGCAAAACATATCACACGTTGTGAATATAACAAAAATGTTGGATTAAAAAGTGTTCCATTAAATTCAGTGTGTACGAAGTTGCATCAAGAAGCAATCATATCAACTAAATAAAAATAACAAGAATTCACTTTTGATTACAAAAAGACTTAAAAACCTTGTATATTAAAATATACCGTTAATTTAACGAATCATCAGCTATACCAACCACGCACGCAAATACCGGATGTCCTTATCATGCAGTCCACAACTATTTTTCTTTTGATAAACAACAATATTATCACACAACTTATTTATAAATCTGCGACTACCGACTATAAAATCATAGGTCGACCGTTTGTATTACAATTCAATGAAAAAGACTTCCTTTCTCTATACTTATTCAACAATGCATTTTTTAATTTTCGTTTATTTACTTCGAAAACTAGGCGAAAAACCGCCAAAATAATGCCGAAAAGCGATTCGGAGGCCTCCCAACGACCTTTTGACGTTTCGTCTTCGGAAAAACCCGTCAAAAAATCGTTTCTAACGCGCGATAAAACAAAAGAACGCCTGTCGCGAGCCAACAGAAACGTCACACTAACTCGCGGCTTGCTATGATTGAAATTTTTCCCCAGTCTAGAAACCCGTGCCTGCCTGAATGTTTTGTTTTTGAATCTCCGACTATTCTAGCATAGACCTACGTCGTTGCACGCGTACGATGCATAAGAACGAGACGAGAGAAAGGAGGTCCGTCTCTCGGAACGCAATTTTCGAACGTGCTGCTTATCGAAGCGGTCACGAACGAATGTGCCCGCTGAGGGATGCGATGACTAAGCTAAGGGTTGAATTTTTTAGTTGTGCGTGTCTGTGGGGGTGTAAAATTAAACGCGCAAACGCGTAGTCAGGGAAAATAAAGTGCTCTACGATTGAATTGAAACTTGCATCCCTACATACCTTCTGGTCTATATTGGGCATAACATAAGAAGTGTCGCGTTATATTCTGACCGGTCAAGTATCCAGATTTAAATTGAGGATTTCTTCTTGATAACAATATTAAAAATAAGGAAAAAGGGTATTTAAAGGCAATTGCAATTATTTGGGTCAATCAACTTTTTTGTCCCAGCTTTAACATTTTCATGTTTTTATGAACTTTTTTATTATCCAGGGTGATTCAAAAATCGATCACGAAACTTAAGGGGGTGATTCTACTTGACAAAATAAGGGTAGAGCTTCATATATTTTTTTTTCAAAATGTCATTTGTCTTTTTATTTTGGTTTTTTCGCCATTTTACATTTATTTTTTAACCAATCCAGTTAATATTTGGCACACAAATCGAGCTTTGCAGATTCTAAAATTTTAAGACCAAAGTACTTTTCAAATACCGCCAGAGAGCACTTTACCTAAAACTTGATATATATTTACATCGTAACTTTTTTATTTTGACAGATATCGCAAAGCTGGGGCGCCATTCTATAGACAATTAAAAACTTAAAAAATAAGGTACTCTTTATTAAAGTCGATAAACCTCACCGTTTGGGCACCAATAGATATCAAAGTTTTCATCAATTTCAATTAAATTACCTACATACATACAGGGTCTCCAGTAACTTTTTGTGTTTATATGAAGTTTTTTCCTATTGTCTGTTGTAGAATCGCCCTGTAAAGTTTGTCGGTTGAGTTACTGGACACCCTGTGTGTATGTAGGTAATTTAATTAAAATTGATAAAAACTTTGATGTCTATTGGTGCCTAAACGGTAAGGTTTATCGACTTTAATAAAACGTACCTTATTTTTTTAAGTTTTTGATTGTCTATAAAATGGCGCCCCCAGCTTTACGATATCTGTCAAAATAAAAAAGTTATAATGTAAATAAATTTTAAGTTTTAGGTAAAGTGCCTCTGGCGGTATTTAAAAAAAGTACTCTTGTCTTAAAATTTTAGAATCTACAAAGCTCGATTTGTGTGCCAAATATTAACTGGATTGGTTAAAAATAAATGCAATATGGCGAAAAACCAAAATAAAATCGAGACTTTGACGACTTGTAACTCGAAAACGAATGAGATTTTGAAAAAAGTTATATGAATCTCTACCCTTATTTTGTCAAGTAGAATCAACTCCTTAAGTTTCGTGATCGATTTTTGAATCACCCTGTATTTATTTTGAATAGTGGGTAATTACTTCCCTAATTTTAAGTAAGTAAGCAAAGCTGAATTGTTTGTTCTTTATAAAAAATAACCAATAAACAAGTCACGAATATAATGTTCGGTCCAAAAGTACACTCTACTATCAGTTGTGATTTTATTTTTACAGTAATAATACCATAATATTTCTGAAACAAAAAATATGTAAATACTTTATGTTTTAATGTTTATCATTATTTGTTTCTACAATTATACGTCATCAGTTAAATTTTAAATAATTAATTATCTCTCTAACCAACATTTTACTAACTTTTTTTTAATTTTTAGTAATTGTTTTTCCTTAGCAATAATACTGGTTCGCAAAAACAAGTTTTTGCTCCTTCAAATTATTTCACACGATTTTTATAGATTTGAAACTTTTGAATAAAGATCAAGATTAATTAAAAATATGTATCACATCTAGTTTTTGTGTTACATTTTTCTTCAAAACGCACTTTTAACTTTAGAATATAAATCTTTACATTTATTAACAAAAAAATTAAAAGACATATTTCGTCTCAAGACCTAAAAATAAATTAGATAGTCTATAAGCTTCTTATTAGTTGTATTTTTAATTGGTAGTTTTCTTTTCTTTTCATATTTTTTCAAGGGTGTTTACGGCAAATCAACCACCCTGCAAGCATCGCTTCTATTATTAGAAAATCAAAGTTTTTGAATAATTTGTTGGTAGTTTTTATGGTTTTTATTTAAATGTGATACCCTTTAAGAAAACCATTTTATAGCCTTTTTTCACGTAATCCAACTCAATTTTAAATCTAGTGTATTTTATACATTTTTTTTTGCACTACTGACTCAAGGATATTTTGATTTATTGCATGTAAACTTCAATGTCCTTTTGTAATCACATCTAATCAAGAGAAAAAATGTACCATGAATCGAACACCTTTAACTTGACAACGTTGCCGCAGGCCGTCCGCGAAATGTTATTCGATACTTGTGTATCGACGATTTTTCAATGGCCAACTTGTTTGGACCGTTTGTTATACAGTTTCTGTGATTTATCGTGTTTGGTAGTTTTTACATAATTGGACTTTGACTATTGACTGTTGCCCGCGGCTTTGCACAGCGTATATATTAAATTCGTAGCTTTTCAACAGATAATTTGGGTAATATTGACATGGTTATCTGTAAGAAAAAAAAATCTTTCTAAAAACCAATAAATGACATTTTTAATAAGGTGTGTGTAATTATTAAACTAAACCCCAATATTTTATATTAACAGGAAACAAAAACAAGTACCTAACATTAAGGGCAAAATAGCACGGACTATATCATTTTGAATTTGGCGGGTAAACGCACAAATGTCGTCGACTCACGCGCACTACGCGTTATGAAGACAGACAAGGTAAGTGCCCAGCAACTATCTCTCTCGGATAATTTATTTAGCTTTTCGTTGTATGGTCGCGAATTCTTGTCTCTGCATCGCGTTGTAGTCTCATTTTCACGTAAGCAACCATAACGCGTTCTGTTCGAATTTGAAGAACGAGTCCATACAAGCGATGACATTTTTTATTTAAAGCGACCACGGACTCCAGGACACTTTTGAGTTATAGTGGAAGCGTGACAACGTGAACATGGTAATCACCCATTGCGATAACCCTGTTAACGACATGGTAGAAACCTAGTGTTCGGTTGCTTGGAACCATCCATTTCGCGTTTCACAATGACCACGACGCGTTGCGGTCATAAGCTCACGACCATAAAACGGAAACTTCTTTTATTTCGGTGTTTATCGTTTATTCTTCGTCCATAACGCGTTGCTGCGTTCCCTACGCTCATTGAGCTTTTCGATATTTGCATAATATATACATATAAACCTTCCTCTTAAATCACTCTATCTATTGAAAACCCGCATCAAAATCCGTTGAATAGTGATAGGAAACGTAATAAAAAAATTTTGGTACTCCCTGTATAATAGTTTTTTTAAATACTAATAATGATTTTGCAAATCTTTATATTTAAGCAATTTTGTAAACCTCTAGATGGTATAATAACATAGTTAGAATGCATTTTAGTTTTAAGGGTTTTTTGAATATAACATCTTTTGACACACCCTGTGTGGCAATTCTATATATATTTTTTTATAAACCATGAATACCTGTGTACAATTCCTATAAACACTTTTTTCTTTTAATTGCAATAGTAACGTCAATATCGAATTTTAAATGCAAACTATTTTTTAAACACTTTGTATATGTTTTTTGGACATGACTATAAATACAAACCTTCCACTTGAATCACTCTATCTATTAAAAACCGCATTAAAATCCGTTGAGAATAGTAACGTCAATATCGAATTTTAGTAATAGTTTATCCAAGATATCCGACCCGTGCCCACTTCGTTGGGCGTTAATATCTGAACTTTTGTTTAATCATAGTAAAATATAGCCTATAACACTCCTAAATAATGTAGGTTTCTGATTGTAAAAGAATTTTCATGATAGGGTTCAGTATTTCCGAAGATTAGCGGGAACTAACAAACCCACAAACAAAGTTACAAACTTCACCTCTTTATATATTAATATAGAAATGCCATTTTTTCAATCTAGATACCAGGGAGTTAAGTCTTTAATTTGAGAGTTCTAATTGTCAAACAAGATCATTTTAATTAAACCGAATCAGAAAATAAGATATTGCTGTTAAGCCAGTGATACATGTAGATAAATTGGGGTAGTTAATTCGATGGGTGCTTTTGATTTTGTGAAAGCACCCCAGGTCGGTAAATTTATCTCTATTTCTAGTAATTCTACCTATTTTTGTGTCTACAAGGCGCGATCTGTACAGAATAAAGTAGTATTTATGCACGAACGTCACAAAAAATCCAAAATTATAGCTATTATAAAAAAAAAAAGCATTTTATTTAGATTCTATTTTATCTTAAACATTGGTGGTTGACATTTGAAAACATAAACTTATAACAACTTAATTTATACCTACAAAACAAAAACCACCATTTTTATTTCATGCCAAAGTATCTATTGTGTTATTTTTACTCTTACAAATAATTTATCTATACTAAAATCAAGATAACTGTAAAACAACCATAAAAATCCAATAAAAGCTTTTAAAAAGAACTCGCTGTAAAGCAATTTTCTCTTTCAACTAAAATAAACTAGTTACTACAACTTTGTCCACTAACTACAAGTGAAAACTACTTATAATCTATTTATGTAAATTCGACAGTTCGCTAGCAAAGCAGTTCCAAAAGGCTTTGTTATCAAGCATCAAAACAGTCTATTGAGTATACGCTTCGAAAATCGATGGAGTTTTTGAGAAAATTACATTAAATTATTTCGTTATATTCACAAAACGATTCTCTGTTAGCTAACTAACTATATTTTTCTAAAACAAAATGCCTAATTAATATAATTCGTCAAACAAAAATAATTATTTTTATTATGGATCATTAAGTCGATGGCTTCCTCGATCTCCAGACCTAACACCTCTTGATTTTAATTACCTATTATTTAGGCTCATAAAACAATAATTATCGTTAAAATGGCTTGTTTTATAGAAAAACAAAATTTAAAGGAGAAAGTCTTCGTCCTTAAAAACGCTTTTACAAGTGGCTTTTCGAAGCACCAAAATAATAACTCCTATTAATTACTATGATATAGTCAGAACCAAAAGAGAAATGCTTCTTATTTTTAACGCGAAACACATGCTTCGGATGAAAAAGAAAATTAAAAGTTTAAATTTGCTAAATAGTGAATGGAAATTATAAAAAATATTTTGATTAAGAAAGAGTAGTGGCGTACCATATTTTTCTTTAAATATAAGTAGACTATGCGGCACTTTAAACAGACAGACGCCGTCGACGCCTGACGTCACGACGCCTGACGTCAGGAATCTTGGGCGACGCCTATTTTAGGGTACTGCGCATGCGTCAAATCTCTGACGTCATATTTTGGAATCTTGTGTGACGCATTATTTAGGGCGTGGTCAATCTGTCAAATGTCATCTGGCAAAAATCACGTGACCTTGAAAGTGGCGTCTGTCATCTGTCACCTGTTATATGTCAAAATCTCTAACGTCATATTTAGGAATCTTGTGTGACGCATTATTTAGGGCGTGATTAATCTGTCAAATGTCATCTGTCAAAAATCACGTGACCTTGAAAATGGCGCCTGTCATCTGTCACCTGTCATATGTCAAAATCTCTGACGTCATATTTAGGAATCTTGTGTGACGCATTATTTAGGGAGTGGTCAATCTGTCAAATGTCATCTGTCAAAAATCAGGTGACCTTGAAAATGGCGCTTCGTCAGCTGTCACCTGTCATATTTCGCGAACCACGTGGTGTCTGCTTACTTGTATGAGATAAGATCTTACGCATGCGGTAAAACAGTGCCTGTCAGCTGTCACCTGTCATATCTTGCAAATCACGTGGTGTATGCTTACGTGTATGAGATAAGGCATTACGCATGCGCGAAAAATGATGTCACTATAACCTAGAAATAAGACGTTGATTGAAATGACTTAGTTTAGTTCTGCTCAAGCGCCACCAATAGAAATAAAAAATGTATTATAAAGCATAGGTTGGACCTTAAACATCTTATGCAATTTATATTTCATAAGATATCTATTTTTGCATCAGTAATTTTGCGCTCCAAAATACGAAATAAGCAAAAAAAAACATGCTGGCATGGAAGCCACTTTGCTTAAAAATGCGTTGCTGAACCTTCAACTTGAAGCTAAAAGAAAAATGTGGAGCAGATTTTACAAAAACAAAAACAACGATAATTACTCTAAAAATGTTTGCAACAAGCTATTTAACTATGCTTCTCTCCACCGTATGAGAAACGTTTAAACAATACTTTTTTATTTAAGCATGTAATGTTACAGCGACTACAGTATGATAAACACTGAACGAGAAAACAACATCCTGAAAGTTACGATCCCACAAGGACAACGGGAATTATCGTCCTTCAGCTCTTGAACGCGACTTTTAGCTTCCCACTATGGAAGTTAGACCATAGTATACCAGGCAGAAATTTATGCTATTCTAGCATGAGTTCAAGAAAATGTAAGGTACCATAACAAACGGCCAGACTGTTCTTAAAGCATTGAATGCCCATCGTGTAACATCCAAAATCACGAGGGGGTGCCTAAACAATCTCAAAGAACTCGCTGCCAGGAACAACTATGATGGACCTCCTGTGGGTTTTTGGACAATCAGGAATAGCGGATGGAACTAACACAAGCTGGGTCATCTAGAAAGGTTCAACGGTCCAGAGCTAGTACTCGGTGGATGGTCTCAACATTAAAATCTAGCTCGTTGGAATACATCACCAAAGCCATGCGAAGGAGACACTGGGCGATCCTTCCAAGAAACTAAAAACTGAGGCATACTCAGTTAGAACATCTAAGGAAACACTTGCAGAAAATGGGCATTTACAATGGACTCATAACATGCAGGATTTGCGGGGAAGAGGAGGAAACAGCCTCACATATAATGCATTGCACTTACACAGAAGATACAGTCTACTTGAAAATATACATAGCGGGAATCCATTCCCATCTAAATATCTTGGCAGGAATCTACTAAACCTGATAAAAAGGCAGCGGATCTCTGTAGTTAGAGAGGGGTGCTCAATAAGCCAATAGGCCGCAGTACAAACAGGGTTGGAAGACCAATTCCGCCTTAAACCATCCAACCAACCAATTTATGTTGTCATAATATCAATTTGAATTTTGATAATGAAAATTTATTTTAAGGCTTATTCCTCCAAAACAAACGTCAAAAAGTTTAAAAGGGAGAGCGGATCAAGTGATACATACAAAGATTTCAAATTGTCTCTTTATAGTTTTTAGTTTTTCAAATTAGATTCAGTTCCGGAGAATTTTCTCGGAAAGTACTTAACCGATTTTAAAAGATTAAGAAACTATTAAAGAGAAAAATTAGAATTAATAGGAGGTATCACTTGATCCCCTTTTCTGTTTAAACTTTTTTACTTTTGTGTTGCTGGGAAGAGGGGGTAACCCTGAAAAATAAAAAATTGACGTGTTTTAGATAATAGAGTATAAGCCCGTGAGCGGCAGGCCTTCGTCATTTATGTAAAAGCTAAAAGTTTGTCAGCGCATGCTCTCAACATAGGTAGAAGCGATGGGCGACTATGAATTTGGACTCATAGTGGCTTTGGCAGGTACCAGGAACCAAAGGTTAACTAATTCAAACATAACTTTCCTCATTTTGTAAAACTTGAATTTTATATAATATGTTACAGGGTACCTATTAGAAGATATTTCCCCGTCGAAAAACAGTTTTGACAGTTTCCAACCTCTTGGCAGACAACCATTTTTTATGGTCCCATGGTCCGATGAAGTTTAGTAATTCTGTTATTTAACAAGATATGACAAAGAGTCTTAAATAAGAGTAATAGGGTTTCTAAATAGGCATGACCTAAAAATATTTTGATGTATACAAAGTACTCCCAAAAACAATTTTTCAAAAAACTAACCTCACAGTAATAACTTTTTTTAATACACTCTGTACTACATTAAAATAATTTTAGGACATGCGTATAAACTTGTTGTTATATTTTTGTTAAATAACATATTGGACTTCATAGGACCATGGGACCAAAGAAACGTTTGTCTGCCAAGAGGTTGAAACTGTCAAAACTGTCTAACGACTAAGAAAAATATCTTCTAATAGGTACCCAAGTAACATAATATAAAAATTTAGCTTTTGAAAAATGACAAAAGTTAATTTTCAACTCATTAACCTTTGGTACCTGGTACCTGCCAAAGGTACTATGAGTCAAACTTCATAGTATCCCATCGCTTCTACCTATTTCTCGGATCATTTTCTGGTAAACTTTAAGGGGACTGCCGTTGCACGTTAAATGAGCTAAAACGCGATTCGCTGCCGTTTTTAAATATTTGTTTGAGAAAAAAGTTGTATATTGAAAAGTTTCTTAAAATGATCCAAAGATTATCGGAAAGTTGGTTATTTTTACAGTTTTGTAATTTTGGGAAATTTAATGTGTTAATTATTACCATTACCAAAAATCAATTAACTTTCCGATAATCTTTGGATCATTTTAAGAAACTTTTCTATGTACAACTTCTTTCTCAAAACAAATATTTATAAAACGGCAGCGAATCGCGTTTTAGCTAATTTAATGTGCTACGGCATCCTCTTTAAGCTTTTATCGAGGCTTTTATATAACGACAAAGGTTTGCCGCTCACGGGCTCTTGACTATTATTTATTAACTGTACAATTAACGTAATTATATGGGGTGGATTTTTAAATTGAATGTAGTACACTTCTCAAAGAATTCATCGCATATGCTCGATTTCTTCCATAAGCCTTATATAAAAATGCTTTCATTTAAATGGCCATATCTCTTTAATTATTAAGTTATCAAGGCAGATAAAAAAGAGAATGTTAAGGAAAGGTGGAGCTATAACTTTATCGTAACCGTTGTTATTTACTGTTACCAATACATCCTACGGGGCGATAAAAACTTTTTGAAAAAAATAATAATTTTTAACCGGCCTGTATAATGTCTATTAATTGGGACGAATATCATTTGTAAATAAATTATACCCTTACTCATTTCTGATATTTTATAATCACAAATTTGATTACTCCCTTTCAACAGCACATCATACAGAGCAATTAAAATGTTTTTTTGTTTTTTAATTTTATCACCCCGTAGGATGTATTGGTAACAGTAAATAACAACGGTTACGATAAAGTTATAGCTTCACCTTTCCTTAACATTTTTCTTTTTTTGAATTGTCATGACAACTTGATAATTAAAAGAGATATGGCCATTAAAATGAAAGCATTTTTGTATTGAAGCTTATGGAAGAAATCGAGCATATGCGATAATCCTTTGAGGAGTGTATA
>JACEGR010008131.1:0-40558 GCA_014170235.1 Listronotus bonariensis
GACACATAACATTTTGTTCTAGTTATATTTAATAACTAAGATTTAAGGTTAGTATGAAATAGTTCGTAGTAGAATGTGTTAATGAATGTCAACCGATTTTACGGTTATTTTAATTATAAGTTTTTCGACTTAATTCTTAAATTATTGTTATAGAAATTAATAATAATAATATCTTAAATAAAGTTCAGTGTATTCATAAAGTGTTGGTGCTTTATTTTGATCAACGTACTTCGCCGATCTTTGTATAAAACTAACAGGTTATGGACCCAGGACGCAGTTCTTAGAAGTACAGTGGATCAGATAAATAGTGAACTTGACTTTTGGCGTCGTTTTGGTAAAATATAACCATGGCAAATAGTGATTCAACTTCTGGACTTACACCAACAATGGAAAAACTGAGAGGTCGTGAAAATTATGATGACTGGAAGTTTCAAATGAATGCAGTGTTAAAAAATGATGGTCTCTGGAATTGCATTACAGGGCAGGCTTTTATTACAAGACAAAAATGGGTAAATGGCCGACATACTAGTGGTAATGATTTTGCACTCGTAACAAGAAAGTTCCATGGTGTTGGGGATGTCGCACAAAAGGACATTACAAAAATCAGTGCACGAAATGACCTGATAAGCAACAGCATGGTAAAAATGAACATGCAAATGTTGATAAAAATAAAAATGCAAACCAAAAGTTATGTTTGCTGTTTTTAATACAAGTACAAAAATGTTACTTACCTAGCTTGTGTTCGGAGCAAAACTGTGAAGCTAGTATTCGCTGGCACTGATATTTATACTACTCGTAAGAAAAAAAATCAACCACGTCATGTAACTATAGAAACAGTTCTTTACTTTTTGCAAACACTGCAGAAATTTTCCTAATTAGTTAGCTCATTTACATGTTTTTAAATGATGATATTATGATTGACGTCAATTATTGTTACTTTGAACAAAAAGACAAACGAATAAAATTTTCCATATATTTTGCAAACTAAGGTTTATTTTTAAAAATAGCTAAATATATATTTTGTTTAACAGTTTCTTAACTGTACGTTATCTCGTTGATTTTGTATAAATACGGATCAAAATTTTATTTTCACCACAGTTACATCAGCTCAGTTTTAAATAAACGACTTCTGTTACTCTCTACCGAAAACCAAAAAACAAAAAAATGGCAGGCTCAAGCAACGCTATGGCTATGGCATCCACCATCGTTGTAATAACAGAGGATCCTGTAAATCTACCATTGAAGTGGACGGCTGTAGTGGTGAAACAATTATTTCCGTAAGTTTTTTTTTGATACATTTATATTTATATACCTAACTATTTTTTAAGTATATTGTGCATTTTTGTTAAATACTACATCTATTCTAAGTGAATAAATAAAATATTAATAATAATAATAATAAATTTTACCCATAACATATGTCTTATATTATAAACATATAACATATAACATTTAACCTTTTTTTTTTAATGTATTTATATTAAAGATCGCTATCAGCCGGAATGCCGAAGGCACTTTTTCCGCTATGTGCGCACGTTTTTCTCTAATAGTTTCTTCAAAACATGCATTTTGGTCTGTTGCGCAGATTTCCAATGAGACTCTAATGGTTTTTCGTAAATATCTCGGCTTCTGGTGGTCCGAATTTCGTAATTTTTTTAAATTAAATATTTTTTGTTCTCTATACTTTTACACACTAAAAATTATTTTAAAAAATTGCAAAGCGCAAATTTTAAAGCCTTTTTACACAAAATTTAACTTTTAAGTATTTTAAACTAAATGATTGTGATATTATACGTATCTCTTTTCTTTTATTTTTACAAATTAAAAAATCATTATAATTATTGCAGAGCAAAAATTTTAGGACCTTTTTGTCTAAAATTTAACTTTTAAGTATTTTAAACTAAATGATAGTAATATTGTATGTATTTTTTTCTTTTTCAGATATGGTTTGCAGGAAATAAAGATAAGACAAGGAAAAATATTTGTTAAGTTGAGTTACACACCAAATGCTAAAACTTTAAAACAAAAATTTGGAAACCTGCCCGTTCGATATATGCGGGTAAACATTGATAACGACGAGGAGTTTGGTATTTTGGAGACTGTGGTTCGGCGGTACCGTTTTAATATTGTTGCGGAGGATCAAAATCAGATCCAAATGATAATAGATATGCCAAAGCAAATAACAAATATATGGGTAAAGACTATAATCCACAAGTGCCCGAGTCCTATTTAATGTATTTCGATGTCAATAATCTTTACGGTGCAGCTATGAGTGCTTCGCTACCTACTGGAAAGTTTGGTTGGGTTGACTTTGACGAAAATGATGCTATTGCTTTTCAGAATCATATATTAAATACAGCGCAGAATAGTAAATATGGGTACATTTTAGAGGTTGACATTTCATATCCAAAAGAAATTTTTTCCACTCACAAGGATTTACCATTTTGTCCAGAGCATTTAGTACCACCAACCTCTGATTCCAAAATTCCTAAATTGTTAACTACTCTATATAATAAAAATAGGTATGTACTACATTACTTGAATTTACAACAAGCAGTTAAATTTGGTTTAAAAATTGAAAAAATTCATAGATGTTTAAAATTTAGGCAGTCACCATGGTTAAAAAAATATATAGATCTTAATACAAATTTACGAAAAACAGCTAAAAATGAGTTTGAAAAAAATCTTTTTAAATTAATGAATAATGCTGTATTTGGCAAAACAATCGAAAATGTAAAAAAATATCGAGATGTTAGGTTGGTTACTAAATGGTTTGGAAAATATGGAGCCAATTATTATATTTCTCAACCCAACTTTCACAGTTGTGAAATCTTTGATAATGATATGGTAATTATTGAAATGAAGAGAGTTAAAACAATGTTTAATAAACCAATTTACTTAGGTATGTCAATATTAGATATTTCTAAAATTTTTCTTTATGATTTTCATTATAATTTTATTTTACCAATATTTCACTCTAATGTAAAATTATTATACACAGACACGGATAGTTTAATTTATCAATTTTTTGTTGATGATATTTATACCTATATAAATACTTATATTGACAAATTTGATACTTCAGACTATCCTCCAAATAACATCTATAACATTCCATTAGCTAATAAAAAATTGTAGGATTGATGAAAGATGAAAATAACGGAAAAATTATGACAGAGTTTATTGGGCTGCGTTCTAAAATGTATACCATAAAAATATTAGAAGATTCTAAAAAGCAACAACAACATATAAATGAAATGTTAAAGAAACAATATCATCAACGTGAAATTGATTTATTTATTTCAAATTTTGGAGTTACGAAAAAAGCTAAGGGAATAAGTAAAACAGTAGTTAAAGATATTTCATTTAAAGATTATTATAAGACACTATTTCATTTACAAAAGTTGTCAGTTTCACAAACCCAAATAGTGTCAAAAAAACATGAGGTTTTTACTATTCAGCAAGAGAAACTGGCTTTAAATCCATCGGATGATAAACGAATTATAAATTATTTATACACCGACACTCTTCCCTGGGGTTACGAATAAGTTTTTTTCTATCCTGAAAAACTCTGGTGATTTTTTTTTACCAATTTTTGACGCATTTTTTCTTTTTTTTGAAAGCCTTTAATGTTTGGGACTGTCTATTGCACCTCATGCCTCAAACATTTTTGCTTTTGTCAGAAATCAATTGACAAACACAGGACAGCAGCAGCAGTAACAACATTAGTAACAAAAACAACAACAACAAGCTCCACAACAACAGCTTACAATTCCAAGACATCTTTAGCCACCAATCTTTACTGTGCAGAAAAGCTACCGGGGTCAGCAGAATGGTTAACACCACCGTTACCCAACAAACGGCAGAAAAAGAACGTATAATCTGGAAATTTAGACGCCAGCCCCTGTATAAATTTGATATTTATAGGACATTTTGTGCTTTTAGAGGACGCACTTTGTCAGCAAATGATTTGATACGTTTGACAAGTCATAGTTTGATGGATTCTCAGACAAGACAAAAAATGCTGCGGTACCACCACCTACCTCAGATCGCTAATGAGAGTGATTACGACTCGGATGAGACCATTGCTAATGATTAATTGTTAATGTATTTAAGTATTTGCTACATTATTTATTAGTTTATTATTGTAAAAATGCCTGTGCCAGTCACATTAAAATGTCCTAAATGTCTAAGTTGTTCTGACGTACCACACAGAATATGTTTACGATGTGAATATCAAGCTTTTGTTAAGAAATATGATGGTGCAAAGCATTTACCATCACACTATTTTAATAGCAAAGAAAAAAAGGAGAAGAGCGTCTCCGCAACAACATTAGATAATCCTATTTACAAAAAATACAAGTATCTGTATTATAAGCCATTTTATTTTAAATAAATAACGTACACAATGTTAACTGTTGTTTTGGTTCCTTAATATTTTTTAGTTGTTTGTTAGTTATAACAGTTTATTGTGTAATTTCTTTTGATTTAAATAAACCATTTGCAAATTTTTTATTGTTGTTTTATTTTCCTTACGTTATTATCGTTACGAGAAATTTATTTTTAACATTTTTAGTAAACAAAAAACTAATTTAAATTATATATTAAATTTTTAGTTCATCCACTTTGCGATATAGTTAGGTCTTTTTTCAACAACCACTGGTCATTGACGATTACTTCTTCGGCTGAAGAAGTACTGAAATGTCTGAAAAAATCCTGAGAATTCCTGAAAATTCCTGAAAAATAGCCAAAACGTCACTTTTTTCAGTTTTTCAGCACTTCTTCGGCGCAAGAAGTAACGTCATCGGGTCTTTGGACAGCTGAAAATGTAAACATGCCATCAGGGTGTCACTGTAGCCCGCTTGGTATACTACTAAGATGGTCTGGCAAAAAGTGGATCTGAGTCACATTAGTTTTTGGTTGATTACAAAAGCAGAGAATATATATTTGTTGGCTATTCGAAGTTATCTGCTGGTTATAGATTAACTGATCCTGCGACACACAAACTACATATAGCTTGTGATGTAAAATTCTTGGAAGAAGAGATCAGGATTGTGCAGAAACCAGAAGATAGCTGTCCCTCAAAAATAGTGACAGTACCTCTCAATCAAAGTGATTCCGAAGAACCTGACCTCAATGACATTAAAGATTCTAATGAAGGCACTACTTCAGATGACACAATCACAGATGCAAATGGGGCGGACACAGACCAATCTTCCCAAGGGTTAAGTGAAAGTGAGGTGTTGAGTGATCAAAGTCAAAATAGTGATCAAGATAGTGTTGTGAACCAAAGTTCTGTGAATGACAATGAAAGAAGATATCCCAAAAGGATTACTCGTAAGCCTAAACATTTCCATGACTATGTTTTAAATGATTCTGACTCTATTTTTGTAATATTATCTTTAAATTGTTATTTAGAACCTACAACTGTTTCCGAAGCATTGAGTAGCACTAGAAAAAAAGAATGGAAATTAGCTATTAAAAAGGAATTAGATGCCTTCAAAATAAATAATGCTTGGGAATTAGTTGATAAACCTCCTGATAAAAATATTGTTAAAAACAAGCTCGATTAGTTGCTAACGGCTGTGTAGATTATAATGAAACATTTGCTCCCGTTATTCGTTTTTCAAATTTAAGATTATTATTTGCTATAACTGCTGAGCTTGACTTGGAAGCAGATCATTTAGATGTTGAAACAGCATTTCTAGATGGAGATTTAAATGAAACAATTTATATGAACCAACCAGAAGGTTTTGATGAACCCGGTTCTGAAAATAAAGTTTGTTTATTAAAAAGGGCATTTATGGTCTCAAACAGTCTGCTAGGTTATGGTATAAAAAAGTTTATAAAGTTCTACTTAATATGAATTTTAAGCAGTCAGAAATTGAACCCTGTTCATTCTTTAAAAATTTAAAGATTCGATTGTTGTAGTCGCTCTTTATGTTGACAATTTTTTCGTTTTTTATAATGATTTTAACGAAGTAAAACATTTAAAATCGGAGTTGCATAAATGTTTTCGAATGAAAGATTTGGGACCAATCTCTCACTGTTTAGGAATGAAAGTTGAAAGAAATCGTTCCAAAAATAAACTAAAGTTAAGTCAGGAACATTATATTGAAAAATTACTTAGTAGGTTTCAAATGACAGAATGTAAAACTGTTAGTACTCTACTTGAGCAAAACCAGAAATTTAGTCTTGAGGCAGAATATTATGATGCTCCATATCAAGAATTAATTGGTTCCTTGATGTTTTTAGCAGTATGTAGTCGTCCAGACATATCTTATGCAGTATCATATTTAAGTCAGTTTAATATCAAACATACTAAAGAGCACTGGTTAGCTACAAAGCGAGTATTAAAATATTTAAAAGATACAATAAAAATAGGATTAGTATTCGAAAAGCCAAAAAGTCTATGACTGGTTTTGTTGACTCAGACTGGGCTAATGACAATACTGATAGAAAATCTTATTATGGGTACATATTTTCATTAGCTAGTAGCCCTATATCTTGGGAGAGTCAAGAACAAAAAACCACAGCCTTAAGTTTAACTGAGGCTGAGTACATAGGTATATGTGAGGCTACTAATGCCTCCCATTCATTAGTGGATTGGTATGGCGGATTGGTTCGTCCTGACTTGTCCGCCGACCGATCCGCCAATGTATGGTATCGAGAGACATTTCGCACATCGGTCAGGCTCGGGTTGTGAGTTCGCTAGTTTGAATACCGAACCTACGACCCGACCGTGACCAATCCGTGCTATTTTTATAATGTGTGTGTAATTTGTCAAGACTTGTCCAGCGACGACAGAGTTCTTCCGAGTTCAACGAAGTTATCAAGGCGTTTTTTAAAGGGAATTTACAATAATATGTCTTTTGAAGATAATAAATCTTTTTGGGAGGAATTTATCCAACTGTATCAGGAAAATCCTTGCCTTTGGGACGTCAAGAGTAAGGATTACCGCAACAAACGGAAAAAAATGTTGCTTATGAGAATTTAATTAACAAAAGCAAAGAAATGTTTTTAGATGCCAACAAGGAATTTGTTATTAAAAAATATCATCCTTACGGGCATCTTTCCGACGCCAAATAAGGCGAATTAATAGTTCAAAAAGAAGTGGGGTAGGAACAGAAGATGTACCAGAACCTACATTGTGGTATTTTGATCTATTATCTTTTCTAATGGATCAAGAAGAGTCTCGTACAGCGGTTTCTTCGATAGAAGAAAATTACATAGATGACCAATCACAGGCCTCAGTAAGTAGATATTTTTTTTACCTACATATAATCTAAAAAGACAATATTTATTATAATGCAGGTATTTTATTTCATCACCTATACTTATACATCTTAAACTTAATATACAAATTTGTGTTGAAAGTCAACTGCACCTGCATTATTATAATACTCTTTATATCCATTTCGTATCGTCTTTGCGTCAGAAGTCGGAAATCCTTGCCTGGACACATCTAATGATATTAGTTCTCCATTCATGTGCATATCACCTAACAATACAGTCCCTGAGATAATGTCTTCAGTATCGATGTTACTAGGTTGTATGTATGAAGTGCTTTTGCGGCGTAAAAAGTTGTGTAAAACACAGCATGCCATAACGATATCATCAACTGTATCCATTTTAGTAGCTATTGGCGTTAGAAAAATCCTGAATCTATTTGCCATTATCCCGAATGCGTTTTCGACCACACACCTGGCACGGGAAAGTCGATAATTGAAACACTTTTCTTCATAACCAATACTGTTGGTTTGTCTGTATGGCTTCATGAAATTTGTCATTAGACTAAAGGCTTCGTCTCCAATAAACACAAAGGGTAATTTATTTTTAATTCCTGGCATATTGACTGGTTGGGGTAATTTTAAGGAATCTGTTATCAGTAAATTGTAAAAATCTGTTTTCTTAATGACACCTCCGTCTGATATTCTTCCATTAGTTCCACAACTTACATAAGTAAATTCATAATTAGCATTTACGATTGCAAACAACACAACACTGAAAAACCCTTTGTAGTTATAATAGTATGAACCACTTCCTGGGGGCTGTTTGATAGCTATGTGTTTGCCGTCTACTGCTCCTAGCAATTTTCAAATTGCCACATATTGTTAAATCCTTCTGCTACTTTAAGCCATTCCTCTTCTTTTGATGGAAACTGAAACACACCTATCATATGTGGCATAGTTAACTGTGAGTAATTTTATTGCAGGAAACCGATGCATACACACAACACTCTGATCAAGATCTAGATTTTATCGCCTGAAACTCCTCAAAGTGCAACATCAAGTTCCCGTCACAAGCGAACTGTCAACTGCACAACTTGGACACAGAAGAAAAATAAATTTTTGGATGCTTCCATAAAAGTCTTTGAAACTCCGCAACAGGATGTTATAGAACCTCAAGAAATAACATTTGGCAAAAATACTGGTCAACAATTACAGGATGTTGAAATTGGACAGAAGATAATAGCCCAAAAGCTGATTTCGGATGTGCTATATCATGCAAAATTGGAAAATCTTACACATTCTTCTCATATTTCCCTGGGTTATCATATCAAAGTGCCCCATGCGTTCCGCAAGCACAAGTATTTGAAAACACATACTCTAGGTTTCCAACATCCCTTAACTCAACCTTTAATGAACCCAGCACATCATATACACGTCAACCAGATTCTGATGTACCAACGTTTACCACTTTGACAACTTCAAATCAGGCGTCTGCAAATAGGAAAGTGATGGAAGAATTTTTAGTTTTTCCCAGGCAAAATAATTAAGAAGTGATTAGATACTATTACAGACTGATTCACAATCACATTAATTGTTAGACATATTTGAAATAATAAAAGTTTTTTCAACACTCTGTTATATGCATTAGAATACACGAAAAATAATAATTATTGTACTTACACATAAGTATTTCTTCCGGAGGGAGTTGTATATAGCACAACACGTTTCTGGAATGATTCTTCCAAGTAACTGAGGAGAAATTATACAAAAAAACTTTAAGTCTTCATAACTTCTGCCAGTTGCCAGAAACCTCAATGTGACCAACAGACGTTCTTCAGCGCTTACCGCTTCTCTGAATAAAGTGTTTTTCTTTTCTATGAGAGGTTTTACTTGCATTAATAATTCTTGGAATGCGTCATAGTCCATTCTGAGGTAATTTATAACATCAAGTGGTTCGCATGATTGGATACAATTCAATAATCGCAAATGAGTAAATTGTTCTCTCTTTTGCAACCATTCTTTCACCCAAACACGTTTTTTCTTTTTCTCTGATTCTAATAACATGATTGTGCCACTAGCCAAAGCAACTTTTGCCTTTTTTGATAATATCGGAGACATAATGTGTAGGGTTCACCACATTCAGTGTACAAATGAGCTCTCTTGCAAGGTTCGTGTAATTTCCATCCAATGTATTGACAAACGTGGATGAGTCGTCTGTCGGGTCTCGGTTGCCGTCCGAGTTCAGGTCTGTCTAGTGAATGGCCCGCTTAAAGAATCTTTATATCTCAAATCATTGATGTTTGAACTTTTTGCTATAAACAATGATTGTAAATTTTAAAATGTTAGAGATCCATGTATTATTTACAATGATAACCAAAGTGCAATCAAGTTAGCTGAGAATCAAACATTTCATAAACGAACAAAACATATACATGTTAGGTATCATTTTCTGAGAGAAAAAGTTAAAAATAATGATATTGTTTTATTATATATGTCGACTATTGACATGGTTGCCGACATGTTAACAAAAGGTTTAGGTACTAAAAACATAAACTAATATGTAATACCATAAACCTAAAGTAAATAATTTGTCCACGTAATCATGTTTTGTTGAAGATCTGAAAACATTAATTTTCTTGATGTTATTTAATTTCCACTCCAAATATTGAGGGAGAAGGTTGGTAGTACAATATTTTTCGTTGTTTGGACTTCAACAATAGGCAACACACATAACATTTTGTTCTAGTTATATTTAATAACTAAGTTTTAAGGTTGGTATGAAATAGTTGGTAGTAGAATGTGTTAATGAATGTCAACCGGTTTTACGTTTATTTTAATTATAAGTTTTTAAACTTAATTCTTAAATTATTGTTATAGAAATTAATAATAATAATATCTTGAATAAAGTTCAGTGTATTCATAAAGTGTTGGTGGTTTATTTTGATCAACGTACTTCGCCGATCCTTATATAAAACTAACATTTTTCAGATAACGTAAAGGGCTATGAACACTTTATAACCCAAAGACAAAGAAAGTAATTACCAGTGGAGTTGTAATTATCATAGAAAAAGACAGAAAATCAATACCAGTAATAATCTACAAGAACTTTTCATTATTTGCCAACTAAAAGGTCTGAACGAGAAAGAAAGCCTAAGGTTTATGAAGATTATGTGACATATATGTGCATAAAAAATGCAGATTTGGAGGATGTGCCATCTATTATAGAGGAGGCTCTCTCTAGACCAGATTTTAAGTGTTGGAAGTGAGCTATGGAGGATGAAATGCAATCGTTTAAAGACCATGATGCTTGGGACCTTGTTGAATAAAGTGGTACTGTAGTGTCGTATAGGTGGGTTTTTAAGAAAAAGAGTGATGTGAACAACAAAGTAAATTATCGTGCTAGATTAGTGGCAAAGGGCTATACCCAGAAGCAGGGCATAGACTATGAAGAAATATTTGCTCCTGTTATTAGGTTTACTAGTTTAAAGCTTTTGTTTACATTGTCTTTAAAACTAAATCTTAAAATAACACATTTAGATGTAAAAACAGATTTTTAAATGGTTATTTAGAAAAAAAAGTTTTAATGAGACAACCCGAGGGTTTTATAGAAAAAGATAATGCAAATAAAGTATGTAGACTTAAGAGAGCCATATATGGCTTAAAACAATCGCCAAGAGCTTGAAATCAGAGGGTTGATGATGTGCTATTAAAATCCAAGTTATAATGATACAAAGGGTACTTAATCTCTTAAGAAAGAACTTATGTCAGAATTTAATATTATAAGATCTGGGTGAGGTAAAACAGTTCTTGGGAATGAGAATTACTAGGGATGAGTATGGTATTAGTTTAGATCAAGAGCAATACATAGATCAGTTACTAAAAAAATTAATATGATGGAATGTAATAGTGTCACTACACCTTTAATAGAAAATTTTGATTACAGCAAGCATGATAGTAATAATGCTCATAGCCCTTTATATCAAAAATTAATTGGGAGTCTTATGTATCTGCAGTACTCAGAAGGCCAGATATTTGTTTTACTGTAAGCTTTCTTAGTCAGTTCAATAATTGTCACACAGATTATTAATGGCAGTGTGCAAAGCGTGTACTTAAAGGTAGAAAAAGCTTTTCTTCAAAATTTAAAAATATTATTTAAATCTAACTGGTCTGGTTGATGCCGATTGGGGTTCTAATAAAAATGATTGAAAATCTGATACAGGTTATCTTTTTAATTGGCTGGACGCTCTATTTCGTGGAAAAGCTGTAAACAACACAACAAGAACTGTAGCTTTATCGAGTATGGAAGCTGAATATATGGCTATAAGTGAGTCAACAAAAGAAGCCATATATTTACGAACTTTAATAAATGAGTTGACTGAAAAATTGGATTGTGCTGTGTTATATAATGATAATCAAAGTGCCAAAAAATTAGTTTACAACCCAATTTTTCAGGAAAGGTCAAAGCATATAGATATCAGATATTACTTAGTTAGAGATGCAGTTTCTAACAAAATTATAAATATTCAGTATTTATCGACGAACGAGATGATGGCTGATATTTTGACCAAATCATTACCTAGTCTTAAGCATACTAAATTTTTGAGTGGTTTAGGACAAGGTTAATGATTATTTTTAGATTAAAGTTGTATTGTTGGCCTTAATTTTTTGCTAAGTGGTGGTGTTGGAAATAATAGCAAATATTCTTACTCTAGCGCCATCTATGTGTAATGTCAAGTATTAATGATCTTTAAATGTTTGAACTGTGTAGAAAACAATATTTAGTAGTTCTACATACTTTTATATGTTTGTCTTTGTCATACACATTTAATTGGTGCTTAGTATCTCTGTTTTCTTTTTGATTAAAAGTCAGTCGTTCTAAAGCATTCAAACAGGTTGTTTCCTTTTGCGGGTTTTCGCTGTTTTTCCCAGTTTTTCCAACAGATGCAGAGTACGAATACCGAATAGATCCGTATAGTGTGAACCTTAGGGCAACCATATGTAGACGCCACAAGAAGGGAGAAAACGGAATAAATGGGAAAGATAAGTAATAGTACCAATATAAAAAAAATACTCTTAAACATTTATTTTAATAACACCCTATATGTATTATTGATATTTCTTGTTCTATTTTTGTTTACCATTTATTTATACAATTTAGTTAAGGGATACTTTAAGATACAGCTTTAAATGTTTTTAAAAAATATATGATTGGCTAAAAGTAAAAAAATAATAATAATAATAATAAAAGCCTCTTTGGGTTATATATAAAATATATATACATATTTTTCTTAGATAGTGAAGTTTAATAAACAGTTAGCTTTTTAATGTTAGAGGAGAAGGTGGTAATATGGAACCTGCATTTAATATGGAACCCCTTCCTCATTTTAAAATAGCCAGTGACATCTATGTATAATGCGCAAAACTATTTTTATAGTTGCGTAAAAACGCCGCAAAACTATTGACAACATTGGCTCAGTTGCCAGTTTTGCTGCATGTGGTGAAGTGAGCACCTGCTACTTTCGAAAAGTTTTGTTTACAAAGTGTTTTGTCCTATAAAATTAATTTTATTTAGTGGTAAGTAATTTCTGGGTATTTTAGTAGTTGAATAAAGGCTTTGTTCTTATTGTTTTGTCATTGAAATACCATATTAATAAGTTTTAAAATATATCTAACCTATTTTTCTAAAACCATGTGTTGTTTTTAATATGGACCTCTCTTGCTGCTGGTATTATGGAACCAGGTTCCATATTAAATACAAGGAGTTCCATATTATATGCACATATTTTATTTATGCAATTAACAAGAGTTTATTGTCGTAGTCTTGCCAGTATGCCGCGGACACTATTAAAAGCACCGAAGGAAAGTCGTTCGCCAGGAGCGTCCCGTCGTAAAACTTGGGAAAAGCAAGCAATGATTAGTGCGATTGTTGCCGTACGTGAAAAAACAATGGGACTCAAAAAGGCTGCTAAGCATTTTAATGTGCCCAAAACAACATTACAACGTTTCGTTACTAGGACGGAGTCTTCTGCTGAGGAATTAGTCGAAAAAAGTTAGGAAGAAAGCCTGTGTTGCCAGATTACCTAGAAGAACAGTTAGTTCAATATTTACTCCTGATGGAAAGCAAATACCACGGATTGACTCGTAAAGATGTAAAAGTAATGGCTTTTCAGTTAGCCGAGCGCAATAATCTAAAGCATCCATTTGGTGCTAAAGGAGAAGCAGGACGTGCATGGCTAGATCATTTTTGCGTCGACACCAGGACAAGCTTTCTATTCGCAAACCTACGGGTACTTCAATTTCAAGAGCTAATGGTTTTAATAGGATATCCGTTAATAAGTTTTTTGATCTTCTAGAAAACGAATATGAAAAGCATAAGTTCACGGCCAATCGAGTTTTTAATGTGGACGAAACTGGTCTCTCAATCGTTCAAACAAAAATTCCTCAAATTATTGGAATGAAAGGTAAAAGGCAAATTGGAGCATTAACTGCAGCTGAAAGAGGGTCAACAATGACAGTCATATGTTGCATGAGTGCTGCTGGCACATTTATACCACCGATGCTTATTTTCCCCCGCAAAAATATGTCGGATAATCTTATGAGAAATGCACCACTTGGCTCAATTGGAAGATGCCATCCCTCAGGTTGGGTCCAAAGCAACTTATTTCGTGACTGGTTTTTACATTTTATAGATCATGTTAAGCCTTCTGTAGAGTCTCCAGTGTTGTTAATCCTAGATGGGCACTATTCGCATACACGAAACATTGAAATTATAGATCTAGCCCGGCAGAATCATGTAACCATAGTAAGTCTACCACCACATACTACACACAAACTCCAGCCCTTAGACAAAACATTTATGGGGGCACTAAAAACCCATTACAGTGAAGCTGTTCGGGTTTGGATGCGTCATGTTCAGCGGCCGCTTGGACCTTACGATATTGCGGAACTGTTTAACCAAGCGTATGTTCAATGCCAAACTGGTTCAATAGCAATTAATGGTTTTTCCAAGACCGGACTATTTCCTTGCAATCGACAAATCTTCACAGATGCCGATTTTATTGCAGCTGAACACCAAGGCGAGGCACTAACTGATGCCTCTATTGAAAATGAGAATCTTGCTTCTCCTGCTGGTTTAAACTTATCAACACAAATAATTTTGCCTGTTGATATTACTCCAGTTCCGCAACCAAAAGAAAAATGTCCAACAGAGGGCGAAAAGCTTCTTCTGCTGCAGTGATTACCAGTTCGCCTTACAAAAGTGAATTAGAGGAATCTGCTAAGAAAAGAACAGTAAAATCAATAAATTCTTGTCTTAACCAAGAGCAGAATCCCACACCTAGTACTTCCCGTGGTAAAGTTGGGCCGACAAAAAAGCTTTGAACAAAAAAAGACCTACAAAGCGTATATCAAAAAGGAAAGAAGAATCAGACTCATCTGAGGAAGGGGATGACATCAGCGTCGTTACCCATTCATCTAGTGACCCAGAAATCCATTTTGGAAAACAACCCAATTCAAATAATGATGCTGTTTGTATTTTTTGTGATGGGAAATTTTCCGAGGATACAAAAGGTGAACTATGGGTGCAGTGCATTATGTGCGAAATGTGGTCCCACTGTGACTGCGCAGACTGCGAAGAAGATCATTACATTTGCGATTTTTGCCGATAAATTTATCTATGTTTTATTTTTTATTCAACAAAATACTATTTTTTGTGTTTTATTAGCCTAGTATAATGAGATACATTTTATTTTTGATAATTATATGGATTTATTTTCGGGGGTCCATATTATCAGCATATTTTTCGCCGAGGAAAAATTGTACGCTTTTGAGAATTTTGTATTTTTTTAAGAACCTATATAATAAATGTTAGTTTTTATATTAATTATTATAAATTATTTATCAAACAACCAATTAATGTTTAATTTTTGTTTATAGTACAAAAAACAAAAAAATATAAGAGAAAAACAAAATAGGGTTCCATATTACCACCTTCTCCTCTAATAAAGTCATATCAAAATTTTGTAGATATAATAAAAAAAGATGATAATTTAGTTATTATATTGTATTTTTATAAAGTAAGAATTGTAAGTAGATATAGAAATATTATAACGCGCTACATTTGGTAAAAAGCATAGTAGGTATGTCACTCGACAAAAACACTTTTAAAAAAACATAACCTAAAATAATTTTGTAACCTGTTACAACCTTGTGACGGCAGCCTCGCGACGCGACGCGGCTTTCTTAATGAATTTAAATAAACATAAACAAAATGCTTAAATGGACTGAACTTTGAACTTGAACTATATTTTAATTAGGTAGGAGTTTTGGGCTATTTTATGAAAGAAAAGCAACTTCTTTATTAAAATAAATAAAATAAGATATTTTATTTATTTTTGTTAAGGGGGGATTGCAGTGCCAAGCTTAATTAATTTATATTTTAAAAAAAGACAATGTTTTATTATGATAAAATAATAAATTATGAATAATAAATTATTAAATTAAAGTTTTGGTTTTTATAAACCAATTAAAATTTTGTTTATAAATCAAAAGATATATAAAAGTTTATTTAAAAGTTTTTTTGAGTTAAGGTCGTGTATTTTAAAATAAATTTAAAATAACAATAATAAAAAAATTCAATAATATTTTTTAATATGAAAAAGATTTTATTCCCTTTTATTAAAAAAAAGAGAGGGAAATGTAACCTTATAGTTAATGGCATTTTAATGTTAATTGATAAATGCATTTTGGTAGTTGAAACGCTTTTAAGGAATTGATAAATCTGGATTTATCACAAATTCATTGATTTTTAACAGATTAAGGCAAAATTCCGATCACCTGAATTTTATATCTATTAATCATAAGTAAGGTAAATGACCCAATTACCGGCACTGAACCATTTACCGGCACACCTGCTACATTTTCTTAAAAAATAAGATACTGACACTGAGTTCGTCCAATGCAAGTTTTTGGACAGTCCTGTAAACCTTTACCCCCACTTCTACAAACAAAACCGGCAATTCGATTTAAATTGATAACTGAAAGCAACTGTTTTATAATGACAGTTCACGTTTGAATACCGCGCACTAAACGTTGCTTGTGCTTGAGCTTAAGAAACGGGTGAGTTTTAAAATACTATATTTGGTTTTTTTAACTACCAATCAACGATGAATAGAGTTTATATAATAAGATGTCTTGTTATAGTTTTAAATATTGCTAATAGGCTTTTAAATACGTATTTTTATTTATTTTAAGGGTGCCGGTAATAGGTACATTGAAATAGACTGTATGAGCCTATTATCGGCACTAGTGCCGATAATAGATTTTAAACTTACTCATGTGTTAAGGTCGATTTTAGCATGCTTTTCGTACTAGATTGTAAACCACTATGTCTTAATATACAACATTTGTTTTAAAAACTTTGGACCAATTTTCGGCATGCCAAATTCCTAACGGCAGTTGAGTTAATTTTGACTAAAAAAGTGTGCCGATAATACGTACACTGACATGCCGATAATTGGATTTTTTGATTACAGATTAATTTATTAAAATGGAAAAGAAAAACGGGTTAAATATTCTACTGAAAAATTTAAAAAAGCCGTTGATGCTGTCCAAGCAGGGATGCCATTTAAAAGTGCAAGTAGAATGTATGACGAACCGAGATCAACATTACAAGATAAAGTAAAAGGTAGATACTTAATGGAGAAAAAATGTGGACCAGAAACTGTTCTTACTAAGGAAGAGGAAGCACTACTTGTTAAATGGTTGTTTCGAATATCTGACTGTGGGTTTCCCGCGACAAAAACGCAATTATTAGACAGCGCTCAGCTTTAAGTTAAAACACTAGAACGGACTAACAATTTTACAGATGGAAGACCTGGTCGAAAATGGTACGACCTATTTTTAAAAAGACACCCCGAATTAACCGCAAGGATTTCTCAAAATTTAACATCAGCCAGGGCTAATTTAACAGAAACTCGTATTCGTCAATGGTTTATTGAAGTAGAAAGCTACTTAAGAGAAACAAACAACTTTGAAATAACTACAGATGGAAGCCGAATATTTAACTGTGACGAAACTGCCTTCTTTCTTAGCCCCAAGGGTGATAAAGTTTTGGTCAGAAAAGGTGAAAAAACTGTTTATTCATTTGTCAACAATGATGATAAAGAAAATCTTACTACTCTGCTCACCTGTAGTGCATCTGGTCAACTATTACCACCCATGATTGTTTACAATTACAAGAGAATTCCTAAATCGGTTACTGATAAAGTCCCAAGCAATTGGGGAATAGGAAAATCTGAAAGTGGGTGGATGACCGGAGAAACTTTTTTCGAGTATATCGCTAACATATTTCATCCCTGGTTAGTTAGTCAGAATATTCAATTTCCGGTAATATTATTTCTGGATGGCCATGCTTCTCATCTTACAATGGCACTTGGTGAATTTTGCACTAGAGAAAATATTATTCTAGTATCCCTTTGTTCTAATGCTACACATATTCTCCAACCCCTAGATGTTGCTGTTTTCCGTCCCCTTAAGATGGAATGGAAAAAAGTGTTCACCGTTGGCGAATGGAAAATAATGGTCAAAAAATGAGCAAAGATGTATTTGCTTCCATTTTAGAAACAACTATACAGAAAATGAACAACTTTCCAGACGTCATTAAAAATGGTTTTAGGGCATGTGGTCTTGTTCCTTTTAATGTCAACAATGTAAAATTTTCAAAGTATTTTAAAGAGCAGAAACAAAACGGGAAACAAGACGAAACTCATGGTAAGGAACTACCAAAAAGTTTTTTTAAATATTGGAAAAAGAAATTCCTGCAGAGACTCTTACATCTTTTCAACAATCTGATACAATTTGGGAAGGTCCAGTTGAAGATACAAGCCTATTTAAACTATGGAAAAGAATTAAGAACAAAAATGAGGTTGATCATACAGATGATATTACTGAGATGGAGACGAACAATAATGATTACAATTTAGAGCGTCGAGATACGGTCGATAATGGATTACAAGAACAGCCAACTATAGATGACACAAATTTGAAAGATTTTGAAAAAGAACAAGAAATTGACGTTACAGGAATAATTAACACTCATAACTTATCTTTTCCACTGATATTAGACGTTCCCATTGTATCATTAAATAACGCACCTGACAAATCCTTGAAAGAATTAGATCGTTTTTCCAAGGAGAGATTAGTTGTATGTGAAAGTAACACAAGTTTAACTGACGCCTATCCTAGGCAACCGTCACCTTTTGTCGAAAAGCATATCGATTATCTTCCCGAAAAAAATGGCGATACTGAAGAACATGGACAACTCAGACAAGCAGAGGACTTTTCTAGGCAAGTTTTGGCTGAAATATATTTAGATCATGATAATAAACAAATTAAAATGACTAAAAATCCCACTCCATCTACAATTTCTGAGTCTGGTAATGTAAATGAAAATATAATTTTGCCTTTTAGCCAGAATTTAACAAACAAATTTTTAGATGGGTCGCCCATTCCATCTCCATTTAAAACCTCTCTATTTTGGCCCGGTCCCAAAACAGAGACCAATAAAAGAAAGACCAGACAAAAGTTCCCGCCGTAGCAACGTCTTCTCAATGGCATCATTATCATGAAAAAAAAGATAAAAAGAAGAAACACGAGGAAGAATTAAAAAATAAAAGAAAAGAAGAACGCAAAAGAAAACAGGCAGAAGTGGCAAATAAAAATAAAAAGACTAAAGTTAATGCTTTAAATAATTCTCATTCTTTCATTATAAAAAAAGTAATCGAAGACGCGCAAATATTAATAAAGTGAAAAAAGATCTTTTTTCTGAAAATAATCAAATGAATGAACCTTCATCGTCATAACCAATCATGGAGTCATGGTACTGTTCGCTATGTGATACAGACAGGAAGCTAGATATGAGACTTTGTTCAGCGTGCCTTACATATTACCATGAGGAATGTATTGGCTTTACACAGGATGACGAAGATGAATATCGATGCCCAAGTTGTGAATAAGAATTACTTTGTTTTGATTTTTATTTTTTACATACTTATTATTTTTATTTTAGGCTCACTGTCCACGGAGGCGTAGCGTCATAGACGCGTATTCGTCACTATACGCTTATTGTACGCCTGCTTGCTACTTGTATACAAAACTACGAAACTGTGTCGACGAAGCAGCAACGTCGCGCTAGCGTCGCTGCATGCATGCTTCATGACGACTGCCGTACCGAGTGTTATACGCCAGGCTTCATCGTTTGGAATCGTACGTGTGTTTATTTGTATAAAAATGGCGGCAATGGCAGCGAAATTTGTTCAGCTAGTAGAGAAATATCCGTGTTTATACAATAATAATCTCTCTGATTATGCCAGAAAAGATGTAACGAAAAGGCTTGGAGCGAGGTGGCGAATGAAATGAAATTATCGGGTGAGTAGAAGTATATTTATTCATTTAACATTATTCAATAATACAGTTCTTCCACTGCCATGGCAAAGCAACATTAGGTAGTAAAAAATAATTTGCTAGATAATTGCGTAAGCCGTTAGGCGTGTTCACAAATGTCATGTTTGGTATCAGAATGGGTGCACCTGGAATATTTGAAGTATTTAATGTATTTTTAGTGTATTGAACACCATCATGTCTTCGTATGTAATTATGCAAAATACAGGTGCACTGTACTATTGAAATTATTGTTGAATATTTACGGCACGATATAGCTTTAAGTAGTACTTGAAATTTTTGTGTCAGCATACCAAACACGCACTCAATACTTTTGCGTCCCCGACTTAACCTATAATTAAAAATTCTTTTCACATTATCCAGATTCCTTACTGAATATGGTCTCATTAAATTTTTCCTCAAAGGAAATGCATTATCTCCAACAAAGTAGTAAGGAAAACCATTTCCAGTTTCATCATTAGGCAATGGTGTTAATACAGTTGGGATGTTTAGACCTTCACTTTCCAACCATTGCCCAAGCGCCGATACTCGGAATACGCCCCCATCACTGTTACGTCCCGCAAATCCACATTCTATGCTTGTAAAATATCCATCTGCATCACAACATCCAAGCAAAATAATAGAATGATATCCTTTATAATTAAAGTTAGCTGAACCTGTATTTGGAAATTTCTGTATCCTGATGTGCTTGCCATCGATAGAACCCAAGCAATGGCAGATTCCAAAGTTCATAATACTTTCTCGCTATTTCAATCCATTCATCAGTGGTTGGTACTGGCATGTATGTATCTTTCAAGGCATTCCATATCACTTTTGTTGTTGTTGATATTACTCTTGACACTGTACAATCTCCTCGGGCAAAGTAATGTGCCAATGCTCGAAACGAACAGCCTGTACCCAAATACCTGAAAATAAAAGTAATGCTTTTATACAGGGTCCTTCAATAGTGCATCAGGCTTTCATATTATAATTATGTGTCTCACTGAACCCGTTTATGTATTTATTTTTTACAGATAACCGATCTTATTGACATTGAATTATGAAACACCCTGTATGCCTGTATGTAAATATAAATTAATACCATTGTAATGCGTGTTATTTTGTAATTAATAAAAAACTCTCTTTGTTACAGAAAATGAGTGTAAGGAGAAATGGAAAAATATTAGAAACGGTTTTGTTCGAAGTTTAAAACCGAAAGCTAGTGGTTCGGCAACCACAAAAAAAAATACTATTTACACGATGAGATGACGTTTGTATTACCATATGTTAAACCGGTTATTCACACGGCAGATAGAGGAAATTTACCAAGTCCCCCAGAACCAACCGAAAATGAACCTGCGTCTCCAGAAGAACAGACAGTTGTGGATACTAACAAGAATACGGTGGAAAAATTTATTCCTCCAGAAGATATTTCTCAGGTCCAGAGACCGTCGTTCAAGAAAGCAAAAATTAAACCTGTTACTAACGAAGCTGATAAAGCTTTTGTAGACTGGTTGAAGCAACGAAATTGTAATGAAGACGATTCCACGAAAAATGTTTCTTCTCAGCTTGCTACCCGACGAACACAATCTTACTGATGAACAAATGAGCGCGTTTAGAATAAAAGTATTGATGCTTCTGGAAGAAGAAGAATTAAAAAACCAACGCGTTCAGCTACCCAGTTACAGTTAAATCAATACAGAGACTATTCACCAATTTCCTCTGTTGATTCAAACAGTTCACCAGCACAAGCTTCGTTACCTTCTCCAAATTATACCACTCCGAATTCGACCTCGAACCAATACATAGTTTACTCACAAGTCCCTGTTGATTATACTACTGCCAATATGAGAGATCCTATGCAAAATTCAGAGTTTTCCAAAGACATTACTGATTTAGACGAATTTCAGATTCATTAAAAATTCAGATGTGGGTACCTAAGATACATAAATACCTAAGCTTTTATAATTTTCCAGGTTAAAAGAAATAAAAACGAAATAATTATTTTAATTAAAAGTGTTTCACTTACCGCAATGTTATTAATATCATTTCATCTGGACTAACACATTCTCGCATATTTGTGTTTTGTTTCTGCAATAGTGGTGCTGTGATACCAAGTAAGTTCTGGTAAGTAGCTTTACTCATTCTATAAAATGAATGAAATACGCAATCATCTTCTGATAATTCTCTGGCAGCTACAAACAATCGACAGTTGATATTTCTTTCTATGTATGGATGTCTCCAATATAACCGTCGTCTTCGGCGCCTTCGAATGTAGTAATAAGCCAAAATAACGTCTTCATCGTTGAACGACATTGTCACAAATAAGGAAATATACGCTTGTAATTCGCTTCGTGGACAGACTTTAGTACGCTGGGCTTCATAAGCAGCAAAGCGTATTTTGAAGGCTCTATGACGCTACGCCTCCGTGGACAGTGAGCCTTAATTTCAAAATACATAGTTATTTAGTTCGTTTCGCACCTGATAAATACAGATTATTAGCCCATTAAAGTTGCTTTTAAGATAATTTAAATACTTTTATGACCAATTTTTGTGATTCGTTTGTTAATAAAAGTTTTTAAAATTGTATTTTTTTCTTTATGGGATATAATATATTATGAAGAAGAAAGAAAGTAACTGAAAATATTTTCAGAATAATATTTATATCCCATAATTTTATTCTGTATTAAAATTTTACAAAAAAACTACTTATTACCTATCCCAGTTACTTTTTCTTGCTGTGCCGATAATAGGAGCTTACAGGGGCCGATAACTGGGACACCAAAATATTTTATGTGACGGTAATAGGGGCATGCTGTATTTGTTACATTATTCTTTTTATACAAATTTTGAAACGAATCTTTAATTAAAAACGATAAATTCGTGTAAAAATACAATTTCTATACTTGTAAATACTTAAGTCTAAATACTTGTAGGTCATATATTCTATTTATTATCATATTTATAAATTTGACAAACCTCTTAAGGTGCCGGTAATGGGTACGTTTACCTTAATTGCTAAAATCACTTAGTTGGTTAATGGAAGTCAGGACCAGTCAATTCCAATCCAACATTCGTGCCGTTTAAGTCTACTTACAGTCGTGCGGTTTTAAGAAAAAATATCACCCGAAGTTCGTGCAGTTTCGAGTATCGGCTAAAAAAATAGCAGATATATTTTCTGAGTAAATTTAAAAGTGTTTTGTAAGTTTCTCTCGGATAAAAGGATAAATTACTTAGAAACATCAAAGAAAAGTAAGAGTAGCGCGGCATTTAAATAATTTTTAGAGGATAAGTGTTTTGAAGATATTTTTGACTAGAAAGAATTTTCTTCAAATAACTGATTGTAACTTTTGGTGGCTCCAACTATGCATTATGTTAATAAATTTAAATTAAAAAGTGACTTTGAGGTTTAAATACATAATTAACACCTTTAGGCTAAAACAAAAGTAAAAAACAAAAATTAAAAATTTATTTAATTTAAACTTACACTGACAAGATAATTTATTTTATTTTAAACTTAAATTAAATCATAACTTTACCAAAAACAAATATTTAATCAGCAAATAAATACACTACTGCATAATTTTAAAACCCCGACAAATTTAATTAAAAATTGTAGCACCGATTTTGAGAGGTTTTGAATCGGCTAGCACTACATATGTATAAAGTGACAAAACGTAAGTTCTTAAATATTTACACTTCAACTGCAGGCATAAAAATCCGATTTTGCTCCCTTTTGCTTCATGGAAGGATTTTTAACGGAATCTATGATGACAACCACCAAAGAACAAATTGTAGAATAATTCTTCTTGTATTTTTATTGCATTTATTTAATAAATTATAAAAAATATTAAAAAACACGATATTAAATGCCACAACAACAAGAAAAACTTGATTATCAATAATTGTCATGGACTCTTATACTAGTTTAGTGTCGGATTGGGGACCAATTGGCCCACCGAGCTAATCATCAAAATGGCCCCCACCTATTTCTGTATAATGTAAAAAATGTGTAATCAGAAAAAAAAACAAAAAAATGTTTTATTTAGGCTATTAGTATAAAAATAATTCCACAAAAAAATATTTGTTTTCTTATAAACAAAAATATAATTTCTAAAAAAATCATATAAAATATAACAAACTAAAACAAGACATTGAACAAGTAGTTAGACTTGAAATTATTTTTTTACATGAAAATACTTAAATGTCTGCAATAATTATAAGTTAGAATAAAAGTTTTGCACCTTATAAACTAGAAGTGAAAGCTACTTTACTTATTCTTCAGCGTTTTCAAGAGTTTTTACAAACACTGCGGTTGGACGGCAGCGCAGCATCTACGAATAAAACGAGTAAAAAACCGTCAGTAACAGCAAATTAATTTAGATTTTCGGCGGCTTTCACATACGTAAATAGATAAAACCGCCTCTCAATAATTGTGAAATACGCCGGCGGTCATTTACCCCTGTACTTTTAAGAAAATAATATGAAAGAAATTTTATAATTTAGGTTTTTTAAACCTTAATTTAATTTGTTGTATAGCATATTACAGGCTTAAATAAAAATTGCAAAATTATTTTTTTAATTTATTATTTTTATTCCGATATTTATTGTTTTAGATTTTTTTTAAATTAACTTCGTGCGTGGCCCCCAAGTGTCCTCTAGGTGTTGGCTCACCGGGCATTTGTCCGGTAGCCCGGTGGCCCAGTCTGTCACTGATAGTTCAAAATTTTGCCGATGAGGGTTTTTTAACAATGTTGCAAGCTTAATTTAAATTATCTATGTGTTATATGTTATACACATGTAAATTAGCCCTAAGTTATTTTAGTTTAAAACCAGAGGATAGATGGCGACAGAGTAGTTTAAAGACATGTACCTTGTAGCATGCATAATTATTATAAAGAATATTTGTGAAATAAACTAGTTTTCAAGATAAAGTGTATCATTAAAAACAACATAAAACATGGTGTCAGGTGTGGTTACAGTTGTTGCAACTGAAATCGTAAGTAATAAAATTTCATCATAAAGATTTCGTCGACGTCTCAAATTGGCGAATAAGATTCCGGCTGACGGACAGATAAAAATTTGTGAAAAGTACGGTAAGAGATACATCCAAAATTTAAACAAAATGGAGACTTTTAAGCCTCCAAATCCATTAACAGAATATGATATTAAAAATTGGACATCGTAGAAACAAAAATTTGAAATATATTTGAAAGCCACAGACAAAGAAAAAGTCTCAGAAGATATTAACCCTAGAATACTAACCATTCGTAAAATTTACGAACGCAAGTAATATTTTTAGGAAATAGCAACAATGTAGGTATAAATCGTAGATGTGTCTCCGTTTCAGTAGCTTCGTTAGTTAGTCTAGCGAGCAGTTTGTGAGTATTGTGGTCGTTACCAGTGTAGTCTATATACTTGTGTTAGGCACAGATTCGTCTTTTTGACGAAAGGTTAGTGTTTACGTAATTTTTTTGCCGTTCATAATTTTATTTTATTTTTATTTTATAGGCAATTTTTTGCAAAATGGCCAGGAAATGGGAAATATAAGACCTTTAACTCAAGCAGAACTAGAATTGGAATTGGAGGGCGAGCTACCAGGTGAATTTGATGATAAAACTTACGAATACATTGAAGAAGCTTCCAGTGATTCAGAAACCGAAAACAACTTGGAAAATTACTTTAGCCCATCAGAATCAAGAGTATGATTCAGACTTTTCTAATGCAGCGAGCACTGATTCTGAGGAATGTAGTCCCAAGCAAAAGAAAAAAAATAGAAAAAATTCTTCCTGCTGTCGTGATTCCTCTGCAATGGAAACCCTACCTATTTCTTTGAATGTTTAAGAGATGCAAAACCAAAAGACGCTTTTTTTCAGCCGAATGAAACTAATTTTAAACATTCTGAAGAAAAGGGCATTGAAGAAATAGAATTAGAGCAAGTTCAAGAAGCTGAAAAGCACGGGAACGTAGATATTGTTTACGAAACCAAGCAAAATACCAGCGATTTGCCTCTGAGCTTAAAAGGAAAAAATGGCCACCACTGGTGTACAGTGTCTAATATTCGGAAACGTACATCAAAACGAAACATTCAGCACATTGTCCAAGGGCCTTCTGGACTAGCTAAAGATGCTAAATCACCATTAGAGACTTTCCAATGTCTAATAAATGATTCTATATTTGATAAAATTGTGTTGCATACTAATGCTCAGATTAGTATAAAATCAGAAAATTATAAAACTGCTAAATCTACAAACTCTTCCACCACTAGGGATGAAGTAAATGCACTAGTTGGACTCTTAGTATTTGCAGGTGCGCAGAAAGATAATCATCTTAACACCAGAGAGATGTTTGACTCAAAAATGTCTGGATCGGTTTACAGAGCAACAATGAGTTGTGAAAGATTCCAGTTTCTTTTAAATAATCTTAGATTCGATGATAAAAATACCAGAAATGAACGCAGAATTTTAGATATATTTGCCCCAATTCGAGAAATATGGGACGAATTTATTTCTGCTTGTACAGTATCTTATAAGCCTGATTCTTATATAACTATTGACGAGAAACTATTGGCATTTAGAGGTCGATGCCCCTTTAGAATGTACATCCCGAACAAGCCCGCCAAGTATGGGATTAAAATTGTTATGACTTGTGATGCTGGAACAAAATACATGCTGAATGCTGACCCTTACCTAGGAAAACATACACGAGTTATGTTACTAGAATCCAAGGAATGTACTTATTTTAATAGCCCTTAATGTTTACTTTTTAATGATAAGCTTTGTGCATAAATAGAGCAACCCAATAGTTTTTAGGTCATTCTAATTTTGTACTTGACGTAGTTAAGATCGTTGTATCCTAATTTTCGCTAGTATATAGAATCATTGTAATTGTTGCTTTTTTGAAATAAAAGTTTTTTTATAAAGACTTCCGTTTTAAAAGACTTAACTGGCGCAGTCCCACGGTAGAATTCTTCAAGATCTTCTAGTGCCCTTTGAGAAGTCAAGAACCATTCCTGCAAGTGCATAGTCCCCTTTGAGAATACCAGTTCACCTGACTTCCTGCACACAGTGCCAAAAGATCGTCAGTTTCAACTGTTTGTGAAGAGAACCCGCCAAACCACAACTGTAAACATATGGTCCAAGAGTCTCACAGCTGCAACCGAATCAACGATTGTAAGTGATAACTCCTTTACCACCCCCATTTTTGGTAAAATTGGTATATTTATTGATTTTGCTATTTTTGATATATTTTTTTCTCTCTCTTTTTCTCTCTCTTTCTCGCAAAAAAAAACTTATTTTAAATATTATATTTTATTTATTATTTTATATATATGTCATTACCTGAAGTTACACTTAATATTTCTAAAGAAAATTTAGTAGGGATTTCTGAAATTCTTAATACAAATAACGACATGGCGACCTTAAGCGCAGCTAAAGAAATCGCCCACACTCTCAAACCTTTTACGGGAAAACCCGAACATTTAGAATTCTTTATTAAAGCTATTGACAAATTCTATGATAGGTATAACAGCCCTATTGACGAAAGTCTACGCGAATTTGTTTTTGCTACTATCTGTTCTAAAATTACTGACGAAGCGGGAGATTTTCTGCTCTGTCATCCTGAACTAACTAGCTGGAATCTTATTAAAACCGAACTTAGAAATAAATTCGGAGATAAAGTAAACAGACATACATTGTCCCAACAATTAAACTTTTTAACTAGACATAAAAATGAATCGATATTAGATTTTTTAGATAGGGTTAAAATTTTTAAAAATAGAATTAACTTAAAAATAAGTTCTGAAAATTTAGTACAATCCACAAAAACTGCCTTAATTGAACAAAATGAATTAACAGCCGTCACTGTATTATTAGCAAACGTAAATTCCGATTTAAGAACTATACTAATGATAAACCAATGCAAAGACTTAGACGATACGTATAACTTAATATTAAATCACTCTTTAGTAGAACAACAACTCTACAATAGATCCCAGATGCTAAGAAATCCTCAAAATAATATTCAACAGGCAAAAACCAATTCCCATAATTTTCCCCAAAATAATTCTTTTACCACACATAGCAAAAATAATATTTCTAGTAATTTCTTTAAAAACCCGCACAACTTTCCAAGCCAACCAATTAACATTCAACCTAGACCAGTCCAACAAAAATTCCCAACTAATCAACAAGTTTTTGGGAAACCACAAAATAATGCCTTTAACAAAAACCCAAGACCTCAAGACATGCCAAAACCAATGTCAGGTGTCAGCATCATACCTAAGAGGCAACCCCAACAAAGTTTTCAAAGACCTCTTCAAAATCATTGGCAACGCAATCCCCATGCTAATCCACTTGTATTCACAGAAATTACACATCTTGAAAACACTAACCCTTTAAGCGATTCTGAAACCCCTTATATACTCGAACAAAATATTGAATATTCAGATTACCCAGAACAGGATACCCATTACAGCCAAGATTTCTTTACAAATAATGACTACTATCCAACGGATGAGTTCATAGAAGAAAATCCCGAATCCGACACAAATTTTCAGATAAACATCTCCCAAAAGGACAGTCATACTTAGACATTAACGCCTTTCAAGAGAACTCCCTTCCCTACATTGAAATTTGCAATCCACCCCTAAAACTCTTAGTAGACACCGGATCTCATACTTCTTTACTTCGACCCATCATTGCAGAACAAAATTTTCCTGATAAAATATTCAATTCAAATCACACCCTAGTAACATGCATCGGAAAAACTACAACCCAAAACAAAGCAAAAATCCCACTTTTACAAGAATTTAACATAAATGTACCCTTAGAATTTATTCTTTTTAGCTTTCATGATTATTTTGATGGTATCCTAGGTATTCGCGATTTAAGAAAACTTAACTTAAATATAGATTTTTCTAAACAATGTCTTTACAACCAAAATATTTCTATACCTCTTAAATATAGACAAAATTTTGAAATCCAAAAAATTGAAATTCCCGCTAATAACACTGTTTTTAAAAAAATTCGTACAACTCTTCCTAACGAAACCGAACTTTATATGCCTTACATAAAAAACGAAAGTATCGAAATTCCTGCATCCCTTCTTAAAGTAAAAAATAATTTTGTCACTTTAGAAATAAGAAATCTTTTAGACCGTAGCATAATTATAATGTTTAACTCTAGCGATATTGAACAAAAATGTACACTCTTTAATGCAAGCGAAAATGAAATTTATAACCTAGAACAAGTATATGAAATAAATCATATTGATAATTTGCCCACCGAAAACGAAAAAAATAACTTTTCTTTTATTCGATCTGATCACCTTAACGCAGAAGAATCATCATGTTTAAAAAAGTTATTGTCTCAATTTCCCAATATTTTGCATAAACCCAATGACAAGTTAACCTTTTCAAGCCAAGTAAAACATAAAATTAACACTTCGGACGAAATTCCAGTTCACACGAAATCATATCGATATCCCTATGTCCATAAACAAGAAGTCCAAAAGCAAATTAGTCAAATGTTATCCGACGGTATCATAAGACCCTCTTCAAGCCCCTGGTCTTCTCCTGTCTGGGTGGTCCCAAAAAAATTGACGCATCAGGTAAACAAAAATGGCGGATTGTAATCGATTATAGAAAGGTCAATGAAAAAACAATTGACGACCGATACCCCCTTCCTAATATTTCCGACATCCTAGACAAACTCGGTAGAAGCCAATACTTTACAACGCTAGATTTAGCGTCCGGTTTTCACCAGATCGAAATGGATCCCCATTCCATTCCGAAAACAGCTTTCAGTGTAGAAAATGGCCATTACGAATATTTGCGTATGCCATTTGGACTAAAAAATGCCCCCGCCACATTTCAGCGCGTTATGGATAATGTTTTACGAGATCTCCAAGGAAAAATATGTCTTGTCTATATGGACGACATAATAATTTTTCTACATCCCTACAAGAACATATAGCAAATTTAAAACTTGTTTTTCAACGCCTTCAAAATCACAATTTAAAAATACAGTTAGATAAATCCGAATTTAAAAAAAAAATGTCGAATTTTTAGGTCATGTCCATTACCCCCGAAGGAATCAAACCTAACCCCAAGAAAATCGAGGCAATTTTAAATTTTCCTATCCCGAAAAATCTAAAAGAAATAAAATCCTTCCTTGGTTTAGTAGGTTATTACAGAAAATTTATTAATAATTTTGCCAAATTAACAAAACCCTTAACCCAATGTCTTAAGAAAAATGTGAAAGTTGAACACACCCCCGAATTCGTTCGAGCTTTCGAAAAATGCAAATTAACACTTACAAATGACCCAATACTTCAGCACCCCGACTTGTCTAAACTCTTTATACTTACTACAGATGCATCAAATTTCGCCATAGGTGCAATTCTCTCACAAGGCCCCATAGGTAAAGACTTACCTATTGCATACGCCTCTAGAACACTAAACCCTGCCGAATGTAATTATTCTACTATTGAAAAAGAATTATTAGCCATCGTCTGGGCAACTAAATACTTTCGACCCTACCTTTATGGTAAAAAGTTTAAAATCATATCTGATCATAATCCCTTACAACGGTTATTCTCAATTAAAGAGCCAAATTCCAAACTTGTTAGATGGCGACTAAAATTAGCCGAATACGACTATAAAACTATCTATAAAAAAGGCAAGTCCAACACAAATGTCGACGCGCTTAGTCGTACACCATGTCAAATTAACGCCATTGAAGACGACCAAGCGTCAATAATTCCGCAACTTGACCCTGCAGAAGTATATATATTCTGGTTAAACCGTCTAACAGCAAGGATAAAACGGAAACACAAACGGTTCATTCAAGCCACGAAAACCCCGTCATACGAGCCCCTTACATAAATAAATCTCTAAACATTTATAAAAATCAAATCGTTTTTAGGTAACTCTTCCGACAATAAGTTAAAAATCGAAAAACCCTAAATTTTTGACAAAAACAGATTTTAATTATTTTTCTCCCAAACGACCCGTCTGAAACAGACATAGGTAAAGTCATTAAAGAAAAGTTTGTGCCTAATAAAACCTATTGTTTGTTCTTTAAAAACCTAAGTTTAGAACCAACCATATTAAATGTCTTTCAAACGTATTTTAAAAATAATGCATTTAAACTATATATTTCACGAATCCTCTTAGAAGATATCACAGATAAAGATGAACAACAACAAAAAATTAAATATTATCATGAAACCAAAACTACACATCGCGGTTTACAAGAAAATATTGCATCATTAAAAAAACATTTCTATTGGCCCAATCTAGAAAATGACGTAAAAACATACGTTAATTTATGTGAAATATGCCAAAAAACTAAGTACGAAAGACATCCAAACAAACTAGTATTTAAACCAACTCCATTAGGACACGAACCTTTTGATCATATTTATATAGATATATACAAAACACACAATACAAACTTTTTAACAATACTAGATAGTTTTTCAAAATTAGGACAAGCCTACCCTTTAACAACCTTGCATGGCCCAGAAGTAATAGAAAACCTATTAAAATATTTTAACCATTACGGCCTACCAAGAAAAATTACCACCGATAATGGAACTTCTTTTAAAAACGAAAACGTACAAAACTTCTGTAACCTCCATAATATCGAGTTACATTACTGTACTCCCCATAACCCTAATTCAAATTCTTATGTCGAGAGATTCCACTCAACTATTAATGAAATTATTTTAGCATTAAAAAACGAAAAACCCAAAGAAAACATTTTTAATTTAATGAACTATGCCTTACTGTCTTATAATAATACGACCCATAAAAGAAAGCATTTTTAATTTAATGAACTATGCCTTACTGTCTTATAATAATACGACCCATAGTACATCAAAATTAGAGATGAAACGGATAGTTGTTTGACCGGATACCGGATACCGGATATTCGGCGAGCTGCAAGGCCGGATGGCCGAATGTCCGGCGGCCGGATATCCGACCATCGCGATCGGGTCCACTCGGGCTGCTTTCGCTTAAAACTCGATTATATCGAACGCGCTAGTGTCGCTGGTCCGCGGGTGACTTGCAGAAAGGTAAAATTAGTTTAGTTGCTGCGTAGATCGAGTGCAGTTAGTTATTTTATTATTTATCATTTACTGTTTGAAACTTGTTGAAACATGTCGTCAGTCAAAAAAGGTCGCCAATATGGGCATATTTTGTTATAAATAAGGACAATAATAAGTTGGCTGACTGTTTGCTGTGCCAGCTAAAAATATCCCGGGGCGGAGAAGGAAAAAAGGCTGGTAAGTATGTGTGGTTGGTTATTTTTTAATTTTGCAATTTAATTACATTTTGATATATTCGAGCAGTAACAAATTTTCATACAATTTCAGTGTAAATGTAAAATTCCAAGATAGCGGCTTTTTGTATTTTACGTCTGATTTGAACTAAATTTGGGTTATGGGGGATTTTGGCCCCTGTTAGCAATATAGCTTATCGATATGATATAGTCTAACCTTACTTTACAGAATAATTGCTCGAACTAATGAACTTTATTTCAATTGTAACTGCTTACTTTAAATTAAAGTATCTAATTTATTTTCTTTACTTTTCACCAGGTACTTCTGCTATGACTAATCACTTAAAGTCAAAACATCCCGAGAAGTTTGTTTTGCTGAACAAAGCTAAAGGCAAAGACGTACCTACTATGCTTGTGGAGCCTGATGCCATTGCTGCCTCTAGTACAAGTTCGTCTTCGATACCGACGGAAAAGCAGCTAACTTTGTCAGAATCGTTTGAAAGAAATCTGGTTTGGAACGTTAATGATCCAAAGGCGAAAAAATATCATTATTTGATTGCCGAAATGATTGCGCTAGATAATGAGCCGCTAGGTATTGTAGAAAGAATTGGATTCAAAAGACTTCTTCAACAAGCTATACCTCGCTACGAATTACCAAGTCGGACATATGTGACCCAAAAAATTGTTCCAGATATCTACAATAGAATTATGGGAAAAATCAAAGCCAGCATTTCAAATGCTGTTGTGATTTCTGTCACCTCTGATTTATGGACGTGTGTGCACAATAACTCCAGTTTTCTGAGTTTCACAGCCCATTGGGTGTCTCCAGATTTCAAAATTCAATACGGAGTTCTTGCTATGAAACCATTTTCCGGAACTCACACAGGGGAAAACATAGCAAATGAACTCAATGCTATTGCAGCTCGATGGGATATTCACCAAAGCCAAATACATGTGCTTGTTCATGACAGCGGTGCGAACATTGTGAAAGGCGTTCGAATTGCGGAGTATGGTTCTGCCAGATGTTTCATCCATTCACTTCAGAGGGTTGTCACTGAGTCATTAAAGATACAGCCTGAAGTAAACGACATGATTAGCAAAGGCAGGCGTCTCGTGACACATTTCAATCATTCTGGTTTAGCTCAAGAAAAACTGCTGGCAATTCAAAAGGAGTTGAGTTTACCAGAGCATCAATTAGTGCAAGATATCAGCACGAGGTGGAATTCCACGTTCTATATGGCAGAACGCTTATTGGAACAAAAACGGGCCATATCCCTTTATGTTGCTGATCACGACACACTTACTAATTTAACAACACATGAGTGGTGTTTGATGGAACAATGTGTGAAACTTTTGAAGCCATTCGAGGAAATAACTAAAATCGCAAGTTCTGGTCTCTCCTGCATATCGGAAGTTATACCGCATGTAGCTGCATTGAAAAAATACTTAGACAAGGATGAGACTGCGCAACAAACAGCTGACTTACCTCATATGAGAGCTTCGTTGAAAGCTGAATTGAATTCTCGTTTCAGTTCATTGAGTGCAGATCCGAATTATCTTATTGCAACTTTTTTAGACCCCAGATTCAAGGCAAATTATTTGGGGACTCTTGAAGCTGAAAGAGCACGACATAAGATCTTATTAGATTATTTGAGAATGACTTGCGACGAGTCTTCTAACAGTGATTCATCGCCATCATCAACACCACCACCTGCTAAAAAAATAGAAATGAAACTGATTTAAATGTTACGCGCCAATCTCATGAAACCTTCTGGAATTGTTTCAATGAAGTCGCAAATGATAACAGTAACAATAGTCAATGTCACAATCAAGAAAAAAACCCAATTGCAAGAGAGATCGACGATTATTTGAAGACACTTCGAATTGATCACAGCCGGGACCCTTACACTTGGTGGTCAACTAATTCACAACACTATCCCAATTTGACGAAGTTTGCCAAAGTATACCTGTCAGCTCCTTGCAGCAGTGTTTTCAGCGAGAGGCTGTTTTCGGAAGCTGGTTTGGTTTATGAAAACAAGCGAAATCGCCTGTTGCCCGCAAACGCTGAAAATTTGGTTTTCATCCACCATAATTTGCCACTTGTTAATTTTGACTATTAGTAGGTAGTATATCTTTGTGTTTTTACGTTTTTTTGTTTAATAATATGTCGATTAGTTGTTTTAAGTAACTGGAGTGTTTTCTGTTTTTAGTTTTAGTTTAAATAAATATTTTTCATTGAAATGTAATAATATTTTAGTTTTTTAAAAGGTTTTTGTAACCCTTTCATCTTTAAATAAAAGCCGTTATAACATAAATCGATTATTTTTTGTTATTTACGTTACTTTGTTAATATCCGGTATCCGGCCGGATATTCAGTTACTATCCGGTATCCGGCCGGATAGTAAATGTTGGCCGGATAGGCCGGATACCGAATAGTTACCGGATATCCGTTTCATCTCTAATCAAAATACACCCCATTTCAAGTAATTAAAGGAAAACTAGACTATAAAAATCCTTTAGAACTTTCTGAAGAAGAAAAACTAACTCATTTTATTCAAGAACATTCCGAAAGAATTAACATAATGAAAAATCAATTAAATGACCAATTATTAGGACAACAACAAAAGATTTTAGATAAAAGAAACGAAAACCGTGTCGAAAAAATAGAAATAAATACTTCTAAGCCTATTTATGAAAAAACATTCCCAATTAAATCCAAAAAGAAAGAAATAAATAAATATAAAAAATTAGAAACCCCTGTCACAGCTTTTCCCACTAAAATAATTGCCCAAAAACGCCTTATTCATCTCCAAAACCTGAAACCGCAACGTATTGTTTCAGATAATGACGAAACTACTTCTTCTTCTACCAATTCTTCTAGACATAGCATGGTCCTTCGAGGGAAGAGAATTAAATAATCCTATTCTCCCCGTTATCCTCGGAAACACATATATTATTAATAATTATCATGTTATTTATTATCACATTAACATTTCACAAATAGATAATTGTCTAAACGAATTCCAAGTATCATTAAAACATGCAAACAAAACTCTTTTTTCCGAAAAACGAAACGTATACTTTTCTGATACAGTAGGAGAAAAACTTACTCAAACAAATGATCTTTTAAAATCGCTTCAAAGAAATACTTTAATATTTAACGAATACCATAGAAAGAAAAGAGGTTTAATAAATGCCGTAGGAAGTATAAATAAATGGCTTTTTGGCACTCTAGATGCTAATGACGAGCAAAAATATGACAACTACATTAAAATACTTACAAATAATCAACAAGAATTACAAAGTGACATTAAAAATTCAATTTCAATCCTTTCTAATGTAACTGACACTTACAAAAATGACATTTTAACGATAGAAAATAACCAGCTAGTAATTCAAGAAAAGATTAAAGAAATTAACGCTAATGAGACGACATTATTTGAAACTCTCTATTTGTCACTAATTTTGGACAACATTAACACTCAATTATTAAAAATAAAATCTACGCTAATTAACATAGAGAATGCCATTAGCTTCGCAAAATTAAATATTATGCATAACAGTATATTAAACGAATTCCAACTTAACGAAGCAATTAAAAGTATTCCATCAGAAAATCTTATTAAATTTTCTAAACTAATCTCTTATTACAAAATAATGACTCCTCAAGTAAAAGTAATAAACAAAAATGTTATTTTTGCAATACATATACCAATTATCAACCCAACCTTATTTGAATTATATAAAATATATCCTATTCCCATCCTAAACCAAACAATAATTATCCCTAAACCATTCCTATTACTTGCACGGGAAGAATACTACTCCACACAAGAAGAGTGCCCCAGGGTAGAAAATACCTTCATCTGTACCAGAGAAGCCCTTTCAACCGACAGCACCTGTGTTATGAAAATTTTGCGAACAAACGAAAATACCTGTCCAGTTGTCAACATACAATTCACCACTACCAGCGTACAGCGCATAAACAAAAACGAAGTATTAGTTATACCAGCCAATGCAACGCTAATTAAAAGCAATTGCCTTGGGCAAAGAAAATATACTTCTGTAACAAAACCTACTGTAATTAGTTTGAATAATTGTTCCGTAACAATAAATGAACAATTGTTTAAAAAAGAAGAATCATCAGACATCTTCTTCAGCTTAGAAATTCCCAAAATCAAGCTCCAAGAAAAACCTCACGGAAGCACACAAATTCCAAACCTTTTAACCATAAATAAAATGCTCTACATGTCTTTTTATGCAGATAAAAGGATATAGTATGTATATGTACATAGTTTTTATTCACACTATTTAGACAATACAGAATGCCTTTGTTTATTATTAATATGTAAGTTCTTGTACATAAATTTAATTGTATATCTTCAAAATTGTAAAAACCTTGACAATAATCCAGTATAAATCACAGGAAACCTTTGACTTCTTGATGTATAGGTACTTTACGAGTCCCTCCGTACCATATTATCCATATCATATTAGTATTCGAAGTACTATGTAGTTACTGCATTGGTTTATCGATTTGGTATATTCTTTCTTATAAGTTTACACCGTGGGGTCCTGGTAACAGGTTAATAGTCTTCTTTTACGATGCTAAAAATCATATACTGTGTAAACAAACCTTTTTCCTTTTATAACCTTATTTTAATGTAAAACAAATAGGTTTAGGTATATACCTGATTTTATGCTGTAATTAATTGGTATTCAAATCACTTCTAATTATAATTCATCTTTAATTATCCTTAATGGGTCATGGTATTGATTTTTATCAAACAGCTGATTGTCTACACTATCGGTTTTACTTCTGTCATAATCTTATTTCTCGAAATGGGGTCAATGATATGGATTTCTGCCAGCCACTTTTAGGGCATATTCGATAGCCAACACTCTGTCACTTAGGGGCGTAAAGCCGGATCTAGGGTTTGCGAGGTCGACGTTTTTAGCAAAGAGCCCATTAGGTTGGTCACCCTGATGTATGACAAGGAGGTTCAAGGCAGGGGGTGAAACGTCAAGCCAAGGCCTTTTTGGCCCTGAATGCCGACATAGTGATGTCGAGTCAATAGTTTTCTGGGAGATCTGTAAACATTTGTAATCATCTTTAAGTTCTTAAAGTAAAATATGTAGCCTTTTGACAAAGGATTGTTTTCCAATTGTATAGGTGTGCATATTTTTGGTTGATTTCGGGTTGATAGCCGAAAAAACATGAAAGTCCTTGGGCTGAAGATTTTCTAAGACGGAGTAAGTTTGATAGTTTTCTTTTTGGTGAATATAATTCTAATTGGGTTTTTTTCTATTAGATTTCAGTTGCCCGTCCTTTTAATCCTGAAATCTATATTTCATATTTGGATCTAGCCCTGAATCCCTCAAGAAAGAGGTATGTACCCTTTATTTCGATCTCTTTTGGGCATGATCTAGGCTCGTTGGTTTCAACAAATCAATATTAATTTTAGGGTTCAACTGGGTGACTAGGAGATAAGAAATTCAACTGGGTGACTAGGAGATAAGAAATTCAACAGGGTGACTAGGATAACGACTGAGAGTTTAGAAATGCAACTGGGTGACTAGGATCTCAACTGGGAATCTAGAAACCGGACTGGTAGTTTGAAGTCTGAGTAAGCGTCGTGGACATCACGTGGGATTGTCAAGAATCCATCAGGAGTGTGGAAATTCACCAAGGAGTTTGGGATCTTTATGTACAAGTAACATTAACAAAAGTCAAGATTTTGATTTATCTTCAGTTTAAATAATCAGTACAAGTTTTCATTTATTTAGATTTTAAAACAAATTTTTCACTTTGAGATTAATTACTTATGTAAAAGGTAAATTGGTATAATTTTTTTATTAATCTTTTCTTTCAGGGCGGAAAATTCATGAATTTCCCTGCGCCAAACTTATAACGTTCTTAAATTACTACTTAATTTTAATTAAACATTACATTTTTACCATATTATTACCAATTCCTTTCGTTTTAACTAAGATTGTTAAACCTTTGAAAACATGTGAAACCTGTACATTTGTAAATAAGTATTGGTAGTATACCCTACCTTCATAAAAAAAAATATATATAGATAGTATCGACTCAGCTGTATTCACACTTGTTTTATTTCAGTTCTGAGTACTAGGGTTTCTGATTTTAACCAACAAAAAAATCAGTGGCGCTCAATAGTTTGAAGTATCTTTTAATTTTTTTTTATATTTAAACAATGGACTTTGAAAACAGCCCTAACGAACCCATGCCCTACTAAAGCTGCCGGAGGCTGTTGGCATACTTGTGGGCAAGATCTCCTAGAAGCAAACAAAATGATTTCTGCATTAAAATTACATAATATGCAAAATCTTGACGTATCCTACTGGACCCCAGGCCTTATAGTGCTCATCACTTCAATACTTATCATGATATCAGGAAGTAGCATTTGGTATTTTTGGCAACACTGAACAAACGCCGCTAAATACAAGAAGCCCGCTGATGTTGAACTTCAAGAAAACTCAGAAAAGCGTCAACCTCTCTTTTCCGAGACTTAAGGAGGGAGGAGTTATGTTACTAGAATCCAAGGAATGTACTTATTTTAATAGCCCTTAATGTTTACTTTCTAATGATAAGCTTTGTGCATAAATAGAGCAACCCAATAGTTTTTAGGCCATTCTAATTTTGTACTTGGCGTAGTTAAGTAAGATCGTTGTATCCTAATTTTCGCTAGTATATAGAATCACTGTAATTGTTGTTTTTTTGAAATAAAAGTTTTTTTTATAAAGACTTCCGTTTTAAAAGACTTAACTCACGTACTGACGGTGAGCCTTTAGGACAATATTATGTCAAAAAATTGACAGAGAATATTCACGGTAGTAACCGGAATATCACAATGGACAATTGGTTTACTTCTGTTAGCCTAGCAGATATACTTTTAAAACCCCCTTACAATTTGACGATTCTTGGTACTTTACGACACAACAAACGGGAGATACCACCTGAAATGGTGGATCTGAAAAACAGAAAAGTCGGATATTCCAGATTTTGTTTTGATAACGAAAAACTTTGGTTTCGTATAAAACTAAAAAAAATAAGAGCGTTTTGGTTTTATCCACAATGCACGAAGGCTCGGTTATTTGCCAAGATACTAAAAAGCCCGAAATCATTTTGCACTATAACCAGCCAAAGGGCGGGGTGGATACTTTTGATCAAATGTGCGGCCACCGAAGTTGTTCTAGAAAAACTCAAAGATGGCCGCTTTGTATATTTTATGGAATGATCAATATGGCCTGTATTAATGCCTGGATTATATACAATCACAATCTAAAAAGAATGGGACAAAAAGCCACTAGAAAAAATTTTATGATTAGTCTTCACGAACAACTAACACGAGCATGGTTAGAAAAGCGTTTTGTAATGCCAACTTTGCAACGCTCACTTAAGCTTCTCATAAGTGATATAATTAAAATTCCTATTGCCGATACTAACAACGAACATCCCCCTGAGAAGCAAACAACTTGTTACATCTGTCCGTCAAAAAGCGAAGAATGACGTCACTTTATTGCAACCATTGCCGTCGAGCATTCTGCGCGGAACACCGTGCCCGATGTTGTGTCACCTGTGATGCTGAAAACTAGTTTAAAACTTTTTGACAGTTTTTTAGAGTTAGATAATATGCTTGTATTCATTTTGTTAATAAAAATATTATATTGAAAAATATATAGGTATATATATATATATTTTCTAATTAAAAAAAAATCGTTAAAATTACGATTGGTTAGTGACCACGTTATTGTAATTTAAGGTTAGCATTCTAGGGTTACAATAGCAATCATTCTTCTGGCCACTTGCACCAAAAGAAACTTAAGTTCTCTTTAGTTAAGATTATCTTAAGTCTTAAGGCAGTCTTTGCGAAACTTGCTTTGCACCAGCCTCCTGTCAACAAGTACTTAGCTAAGAAAAATTTAAGAATCTGAGAAATTGGCAACGTTGCACTCGACTCTTCTTTTTTTAGAAAAATTTGGTTTGTAACTTGAGACTTGTTCAGCAAATGAACTAAGAAAATTTTATCTGTTAATTCCGAAATACGTCAATTGGCTTTAGTGCGAATCAGAAAGAGATAAATGATAAAGGGTTTTCTTTACTGTTTTCTAATAGTTTAGCGTTTAACCTAAAAAATGTAAATTAAGATAATTCAAATAAAAAAGTAAAAAAATATTTATTTAAAGTTCTCCAGAGGTTCTCACATAGTATAGACAAATATATTCTTTGGAAATTGCCCTACAGTTCATGTATTTGTTTATTAATGGAGGAAATGGGATAAAATAAGGGCCGAGCCCCAAACTATTCACTCGCCGAAAAGAAACGCTTTTAAGACTTGTGGCGTCTCAAAAGGATATTATAGAAAACAAGAAAACTGACGCATCTAGTATGGAGCAAAAAAACATGCTTGGGAAAAAGTTACAAAAGATTTCAATACTATGACTCCAGCAATGGTTCACAGAAGCATGGAGTCTTTAAAAAAAATGTATACTAATTAAAAAGAGGAATTAAGGAAAAGGCTCGCAAATGAAAAAAAGGAAATGTATCGAATAGGTGGTGGAGAACCATCACTACCT
>JACEGR010008132.1:0-40556 GCA_014170235.1 Listronotus bonariensis
TTTTGACCGTTCAAATTAGCCAGAATTTGACTGTCTGACATAAATTATGATGCAATAAATCTCAGATGTAAACTTGCCATAACTTTTGTCTCACACACTCGATATTTAGAAGTAACTAGCTCCATCTCGCCAAAAAGACGGTTAAAGTAAATTTATTAAATGATTTACTAAAATCTAAATAAAAAAATTGCTGATGGGATTTTTAAATGCATAAATACCGGTAAGAAACGAGCATGAGCCCTCAGGTTCCATCAGCTTTTGTTTTACGATAATTTTTAACTTTCTCATTACCGTAGATAAAAGCGTGTTAATAACTAATAGGTAACCAAAAACGCTTTTATTCCCTTGGTCTATTCAATTTTGCTTTAAAAGAAATTTAACGAAATAAGTATTGTATACGATTTTTGTAATTCTTTATAAGGTAATAATAATTGATTACTAGGAAAAATATAAATTACCAAAGAACTTAAATTAATATTTGCTTCAATAACAATCGCAAAAAATTGTAGTAGGCTATAACTATTGTTCACTGTTTTAGGTCAAAAAAGGAATTATAAAAGGATTTTTAACTAAAAAATTGAGCCATTAGTCGACTCATTTACCTTTAAAACTGCTTCAGGCCAATTAAAAAGTTTTTAGGGTTTAAATTTTGTAAAGCTCCTTTTATCGGACTTGTAACAACCAATTAACATTTCCCATTATTAACGATGTCAATTAATTCCGATAACTGCACCATCCATTTTCCATTGTCAATTAGCTATTTCCATCCCACTCCAAATTATTTTATCGAATTATCTCTTTTAAACGACGGACAAAGATGGACTAATTTAAAATCGGATGCTTTTAGCAATTGCTTTTATGCCGGGGCGTAACTTTAACAACATGAAAAGTTCGTAGAAATCGAAGGAAATGAAAAGTTTTCCAGAAAATTCTTTATTACGCAATTTAAAGTTTATATATCTTTTCTTGCACTCTAATAGGATTTTTAGACGTATTAGTTTGTTTGGGTATGTTTAACGCAATATGGGGTAAAAATGGTAGTCCTCACACAAGACAGTAGTCAATAAAATGTCAAAATTAATTATGCTCTCAGGGAGGAAAAATCTTTCAGTTCTAATCGCGAGCATTATTTTGCGATTAGGGACATCCATAAATCTATGGATGTGTGAGATGTTTTTAGTGGCGGCTCGCGGGTCTAAAAACAAGTGTAGTGCAGGAAGGGAAAAAAAGCGCCTTCACCATTTTAACAAAATTGAAAATACTCAGCTATCAAAAGTCTAAGTAAAAAGTCTTAATATCTTAACTTACCTAAATTTTATACACCAAATCATTCTTTCTATCTTTTAATGCAGCAAATTTATCAATTATATATTCATAAAATGGTTAAGTTTTTATCAGTTCCTGTAGAAGCTCCTTTTGAACTGAAATATTCGCAAAATATAAAAGTCTTTCTTGGAATATAGTGTTTATTAGGAAAGTTTTTAAACGCCTAAGACAAGAAAAACTCCGTTCCACTGACACGCGTGTCGACAATATCGTTAAAATTAGCGAAAAAAGTTTATACGCCTCGGTAAAAATGTCTTTAATTGCGCTAAATTGTTTCATTAACTGCTGCAATGAAATATTTCTATAACTTTCATCAGCAAATATTAGGTTAAGTTTATTTTTAAGACGCTAATTTTTGGAAATGCCGGATCATTATATATCTCCAATAAATTTTGAAAAAATCAGTGGGAAAAGTTTGGGTATACTGACCAAACTTTGCAGTATCAGCAAGACAAAGAAATTGTAGTGTGTAACAATCTTCGAATCTTATTTCCATTTCCATCAAAATATGATCTAATATTTCATAAAGAAGTGCTCTGTACTGTCCTTTAATTTCTTCCTGTGAAAAATCACTGTCGCTAGTTATACTCAAACGGAAACAATCGAAATAATACGTGGAAACCAACGAAACGACCAAAACCTATACTATCTTTTTAAGGCTAACGATTTACCAAGCAATACACCTGATACTTCCACCCGCGATTCTGCCCACCGGCAAGCATAGCGTTATCATGGCAACGGAGCGTCAAAGCGTAAACAAAACCCTGCATGAGGTGTATACTTCGGTCCGTTTTATACTTGCAATACACTTGTCGCGTTGCCGAAAGAGGAGGAAAGCGACTTGCGCCAGCGGTTAATTTATATGCTAGATTTTTTATTGCGAATTTTACAAATAAGGAATAGAAATGAGAAAAATAAATTGAATAATAGTTATATGTTTTTTATGTTTTATTATTTATTTTTGGTGAAGTGGCACTTTACTTACCACACCCGGATAGCCGCCACTGGGTGTTTTTTCCATATTTTGGACCCCCTCTTCTTTAACCCCTCTCTCCTATCTAATTCCACGTGCAATTTATATTGGAAATACAAAACTCTTAATTTCTCGAACCAACAAGCAACAATACATCACATTTTTTTCCTTTCTACCTACACAAAAATTACGTGAGATTTTCACTGACCCCTTTCCCCCATCGTGAGATTTGGTAAGATTTTCCTCGACCTCCTCCCCCTAAAATGTCTCACGTAATTTATGGACGCTCCTTTAATGATTTCAAAATTAAACGCAATCTTTAAACCCGCGGGTTTAATCGCATTTATCATTAATGGCTCTACCTGATACCCTTTTTGTTAATAATAAATTAGAAGCTCTGTAAAATAAAGATAATTTTTAGTAATATAATTTCTTTTTAGTTTATTAAAAATAACACTATATTTAATAACTCTGATATTTTTAAATAAATGTGAATCGTCCAGGATTATAAAAATCCAACTTTTTTAAACATCTTAAATTAATTCTACTTTGTCAATAAATCCTAACAGAAAGTGTAACAAATTGCGGCAATAAATTTTTCAAACGACCTTATGTGCCCTTAAAATATCGTTTCTACACGTTAACGAATTTTATAATGCCCAACATGCGCCTTCTCGCTCACGACGTTCGAGGAATAGAATATCGAATCTTCGCCACATTAAATTATAATTTTTAATGACGTCTTTTATAAGTTTGCTTTTTATCGAGTATGGTAATGATTTGTTTATATTTTTTTCTTTGTATTTTTTTAAACAATTTACGAAAATCTTAAGGTACTAAATAATCGTGGGTTACCTTAATGGTAGGGGAGCTCAAGAGAGGATTTCTGGAGTTACTACAGCGCGTCAAAAAATATACAGGAAAATACCTAGTACCCCATTAAATACCTGTACCAAATATGAGCCCCGTGTATAAGGGTGATCGTAAGAAACAAAAATATATCCATCAGAAATTGTCGTGCCCGTCAGATTAAGATAGGATGAGTAAATTACATGCTAAATAGTGTATATTCTATTAATCTGACAATTTGAGAATGACCTAAAGAAAGTGGAGGGCTACAAAGTTGTAAAAAAACTTTTTTTGACATGCTTGAGTGTGGTGATTTTTTTGTTATTTTAAAGAAAATAATTTAAGGATAACGAAAGATATATAATTCAATATGATTTGAACGATTTTCACAAGCCGAAATAATAAAAATATTTTTTGACATATTTAAAAGTCTATAGCCGCTTAACGCCCCGATGTAAAGGTATAACATTTTTTCTTTTTATTATCTTAGCTTTGCAACCCAATAGGTCTCTATGACGCTCGAGTAACTGCAAATTTAGCATCTTTGGCTCCCCCACTATAAGGGAAGTAAGAGAATGTTTATTAACACAAGACAAAAAATAATTTACAAACTTGTCACTGGCATTGACGACTGCGCCGGCGTTGTTATGTAATGTTCAAATATTTATTTTACGCCAAATCTGGGTGCCTACCCTCGAAGATCTAAAATGAAATATAATGTAATGATTCTTGATGTGCTACTGGAAGCAAGCTGAAGGGGATGTAAAAGATCTTTGAACAGAAAATTTCAAACCCTTAATGAAGGCAACGTGATTTTATTTAAATTTTCCATATCTTTGAGAATAAACTATACCTGTAATTTTTTTCATTTTTAATATTACGAAAAATTTTATTGTTTATAAAAATTTTGACTTTATCTAAAATGCTAAATGATATCATAAAAATGCTCTATAATATACAGGGTCGCAAATTATTATTTTAAAATGTTGTTCTAACTTGGAAACACGATTTTAAATATTTTAATTCAATTTTTATTCTTATAGATCATTAAAAATGCTACTAGTTTGCCAATTTATTTTTTTTAAAGACCCTCTATATTACTATCACAAACTTACTTAACATAACAATATACGTATTGTAAATATCATGATTTTGTTATTCGTGAAATTACTAATAATTGGAATAAAATTATTTTTACACCTAAAAATTTTTCGGTCTCCACACTACTTTTTCTTGACGTCTGGGTAGTTTTATCCAAACGGTCAGACATATGATCCCAACTATCCTGAGCGTGGCCTAAGTTCTTACCCAAATAAGTGTGCGAAAAGTTTGAACTACTTTAATTTTTCTTTTTAACTTATGAGAATTTAGCCAAGTTAATAATAAGGACACAAAATTAATGCCAAAATAAGTTGATAATAACAAATATTAGAGTACGATTTAGATAAGAAAAAGCCACGCGGTCATAACTTCGTCGTGTTCTATCTCACTTTCAAATTATTCCCCTTTTTGTTGCTCTCACTACTCCTTTAACGACGCGATCAGAAAGAAATAGTTGAGTGCCTTTATTTTACTTTTGTGACGCCTCTGGGTTTTTCTTAGCTAAATTCTACTTTACCAATCAACAATTGAATTGTATGTGAATATCTGCTTAGGTTGGTTGGTATATCGATCAATAACGTTTCTTTATATTTTATTCGTGCAAGAGGAAATAAAGCAAAACAAGGAAAAATTACCCGTTTATCCGACAAGCTGACGTCTCATTGTGAATTTCAGATGATGCTCGATGAGACACTATAACTAAAACATAGGTCGATACGATATAAATAAGTTTTTGTCTTGTCAAAATAATTCATTCCACTGAATATGGCTCCGGAAAAAAATATTTTTTAACTTTTTTTGCTTGTAGATGGCGCAAAAATATTTTTAAAAAATTTTGTTACTTTAAAAATCTGGTGCTTTAGAGCTAAAGGACACAAATTCCTACCGCCTATTTTCCTAATTATTTATAATCTAAGATTCGAGTAGAAAGCGATCTTTATCCATCTGTTTACTGAATAAAAACTATTTTTAATTAAAAATGGTATTAAAACAAAGGCATTGCTACAGGATTGCAAAAAAATTATTGTCAAGGCTATATTTAAATTAAAAAACTACCTACCTCAAAATTTTTGACACACCCTGTATAATGGCGACTTTTATTTTTACTTTGCAAGACAGTACTTATATACTACTTAAATGTTTTCTTTCTTTATTTTTATAAATAGAGTCATGGGAAAATGTTTAAATTTAAAATTTGGAAAAATTATTACAATTTTTCTGTATTATTTAAACATACACATTTTACTAACTAGCCTCAGAATGTATTAAAAAAATTATAGGAGTTAGCAATTAAAGAGCAATGTTTATTTCAAAAACTTACTTCTAATCTAAAATTGTTTTTTTTTTTTTGTAAACTGGGGTATACACGGTCATGCAAACCCGAAACGCACTTCCATGAAAGCCAATGTCAAATGAAGCTTTTGTTGCACACGATTCAGATGTACCTGTCCGTTCAACGTCTGTTTTGGGTAGCTGGTGGTGTGATCAACTTAAACATAAGCGTAATTCAGCTAAATTATTTTTTTATTTTTGTCAATGTATTCATTACTTTTAACTTTCCAAAAGCATGGATAACCTTGGAACATATCTATAAAATCACGCAACACATCTTCCTGGCGCGAAAGAGTCATTTTATTAACTCAAAACCAACAATATAACCCCGTAAACGAAGTCCCTAAACTGAAACGTTAACTGACGTGTCCTACATATGCACAAGTTTGCACGACGCGCGTCACGAAAAATCAAACTCGGACATCGAGTTGAATGCCAAGCCAGATGTGGCAGTTTTTAATACACACGGTCAAATTTGCGCGCAAGCTTTTGCTTTTGACCCAGATGTGACAGTTTTTGCATGACTGTATATACCTCGGTTACAAGTAATTTAATCCGCTGCAAAGACTAAAATTTACAAGACGGGCAGTATGGATTTCGTTACAAGATATCTTAAACAGATTTTTGTAGTATTACAACAACTGGAACAAATCTATTAAGTTATTAGGGTGAATCCCAGATCGTCGCTCCTAATACATATATTCAGAAGCATTTGGCCAGGTCTGGCAGTGACGAGCTTCTTATATCTATGGTCTATGGCAATGAAAACTGGCCAAGTCAGATCTAACCTGCTTTAGAATATTATATTTTTATGTAAGAGTAATTGTTATAGGTATCAAATTAAACAAAAAAATAGTGTTTTTATACTCGTTCATAATATCATTTTGTTCCTATAAATCCATATTTGGATTTTGTACAGAAAGCTAGCAGAAGCCCACAGCCAAGCATTATAATTTTAGTATTAAACTTGAATCATCTCAGTGGCGACGTCAGGGAAAGTGCAGGGTTGGCCCCTATAAAAATGCCTTGTCTGCCCTGTAAGGTAGAACGTCAGCAAGCGAAGCAAGGTTAGTTTATATTTAAGCCTTGTTTTCAGAAACTATGTCGTGTCGCCAGCGACAATAAGGGAACCAATAGGTGCTAAGAATTTTTTGACAGACTTCCCCCACTCTTTTGTCGCCAGCGACAATTATGAATGTCGCGGCGACACGGTTCTTGTCCGCAACGACACGGTCCTTGTCCCAGCGACAGGAATAATTATGTTGTTCCCCTACAACGACACGGCGGAGGATTGTTGCTGGCGACACGACGGATTTCTGAAACAAGGCTTTATACTGGGAATAGGTTGCGACATATTCTCAACTTCTAAGGAGCGGTTCGAGGTCAGGGGACGCAAGGAAGGGCACTTCACGGAGAAAAGTTGGCAAGACTGGATAAAATCAAAGCTGATGATCAATCCAGTGGCGTCTAGAATTTGCGCATTTCATATTGCATTGCAGAATTATTGAAAAACATTTTTTATTTAGACATGAGAACCTTTTTTTTTTTTGGTCTTTAAAATTTAATGCCTTAAAAAATAATTTTGACCTTCTCCCTAAAAGTATTCAACCTCTCCTTAGCCACCCCTAAACCAAAAAGCGGCGTCGCCAATGGCTCGCCTTTATCACACATCACATAAAAAATGTAAACTCTGTTTTTGGTGGGATTTTTCATTCTAAAATCACCTACGGATTCACACCCTTATAAAAGCACCTTTTTTTGAAACGCCGTATATATAGATGTTAATATTATAAAGTATAACATTATTTTGCGATCAAAATGAGTCAAAAATATAAACTATAGCACTATTCTAAAAGTAATAATAATAAAATAATAATCGTTCTTATCGGGTTTATAACGCCCACGGCGATAACGTCTTTCCGTCTCGCAAAACCTATTCAGTGTAACAATATTCCCGAATTTCCCTAAACGAATTAGTTGGTAAACTTTGGCCACAGGGAGCGTTGCCGTTGGGATATACGATTAGGTCTGGGCAGTTATATAGTTATGGATAAGTTGGTTAGAGGAGTAACAAGTTATATTATTATGTGGCCGAGGAGTAACGGAAGGGTAATTGCGTTTGTTTAGGATAATTGTGTTGGGAAGTCTAAGGTGGTTTTTATCCCTCCAAAAACATAAATGTTAAAAAGGCCTGCCAAGTTCAATACTAAAGTTATGCGTAGCAGTGGGCTTCGCCCAAAAGAGGGTGGAGATCTAAATGAGTGTCAAAATCTGTACAAAATTAAAATTTGTGCTAAGATCTTGGAAGTGGGTTAGATTTGACTTGCTAAAGTAAATAGGGAATTACATTTACAATACCAAAAAATATGACGTGTAGCGCAATGCTATTCAATTGCACATGTCCAAAACACTTTTAATACCAACTTTAGTAAATGAAAATTTAACGGTTTAAAAATGTTTAAAAGTTGCTGGTAATGTTTACTAACCCAGTATTATACAGGGTGGTTCCTAACTACGATACAAAACTTAAGAAGGTGATTACTTATGTCTTCTTTTTGAAAAAAAAGTTTCAATGGTCGCTTTTTTGTAGGTACTTCCATAGCTTCTGCTCTGAAGAATTGTCCAATATAGTTCCTTCACTCACGGTTCCTACCAGAAAAACTCGTGGTTCCGCGCGTATGCATCCCTATACTGTCCAACTGGACGGGCCCCGAACTTCCCACTTTGTTCGTTCTTTTATCCCTAGAGTGTTTTAGAATGTGGAACGTGCTGCCCACGAAGGTCTTTCCCTTTCCCCCAAATCTTCAGGTATTTAAGTCCCGTGTCAACAAACTCCCTCTTACCTCGCTTAAGACACCCACGGTACGTTAGTATTTAGGATTTTAGCCTTCGTGGTTTGTCCAAAGATAAAAAAAACGTATGTCGGGCTTGCTTCATTTATGATATACAGGACGTTAAAATTTTGTTAAAAAGTCGGTGTTTGGTAAAATATCTTAAAAACTCTTTAGCCGATTTAGATTAATTTTCGGTACACGTATTAGGCGTAATAAGACGCTGGTAAACCTCTACCTAGATTAATATTATTAGGTCCAGTGGCATCTCGGTGGGCACCACAGCTAATATTATAAAAAATAACAAGTGCGCCACTGACTCTTTATAAAATTTTTATTTTTTTAGATTAAACAATTAAAAATTTAACTTTTTAGTGTCTTGTATTTTCTTTATATATAACATCTCTTTCGAGAAAAAATAATTGAAGCCACTTTAAGTCATTCTAAAAAGTACCTATCAACAAAAAATAAAATCCAAAATTAAAAAAATAAACATTATCAACCTTAGCTAATAAGATGATTGCAAATTTATGATAAACTACACGACTGCCAATTATTTTAAGACAAATTATTGTTTATTGTTTATTTTTGAGTTTTTATCATGATCATGTTGTCTATGGGTAATTTTTAGAAAAAATAGTAGTGACTTTAATATATATATATATATATTTTATAAAGCTAGATACAAAGAAAATACAAGAGTTAAAAAGTGGAATTTTTAATTGTTTCTAACATTGTAGAAAGTCAGTGGAGTACTTGCTTTTCTAAATTATATTGGCTGTGGTGCCCACTAAGACGCCACTGAACCCAATAATTACATTCTAGGTAAAGTTTTACAAGCGCCTTATTACATTAAATAGGAGTACCAAGTTTTAGCTAAATCGGTAAAAGAGTTTTTAAAAAGATTTTAAAAAAATACCAACTTTTTTAAAAACTTTAACGCCCTGTATCTCAGAAATAAAGCAAGTCCGGACATATGGTAATAGGAACTTTTTCGTAAAAAAACATAAGGAATATTTTCCTAAGTTTGGTACCGTAGTTAGAAAACACCCTTTACAGGGTGATAATTCATAAGTCGGCACTATTGCTAACTTTCTTATTATTAAAGATACGAAGTCGGTTAAATTAGTAAAGTTGTAGTACGTTTTCCGCTGATTGACGTGCTGCCAACAGAAAAACAATTGAACATCGGATTTTTGTCTTATTGCAAAAAATGTTCTTTTTTAAATGAAACACCTTGTATAATATTTCAAGAGATCTATCAAAGAGCTTTAAAAGTCCACATGTGATATATCCAGTTTTTAATAGTTTCGCAAATATGGCCATCTTTAGGTATTTTATAGTAAACTGGGATTTTTAAATATAACACTCTGTATATTTTATTTCCATTGAATATATATTTTAAGGAGCTTTAAAAAAAACCCACATTTAATATGTCTATTCTCTTAAAGTTTAAAAAATTTGGTTACCAAATCTGAAAATTATGTTAAATTTCTATTATATCTACAGCTTTAAGCTATAAGTTTAATGTCAAAGATAAAATAGACACTATCAACTATTTCTTCTTCATAATTCCAAAACTATAAGAGATAGACATATCAGGTTTAGTATTTTTTAAATCTCTTTAAAATATCTATTTAATGGTGGTGCAACTATACAGAGTGTTTTTTATGTCAGTTTACTCCTTAATTCCCGAGGATGGCCATATTTCCAGAAGTTATTAAAAATTGGATATATCACATATGTAGTTCTGATAGATCCTTTAAATGGTTATATAATATACAGGGTCTTTTATTTATAAAAAGTCATTTTTTAAAAATTAAAAACCCGATGTTCAATTGTTTTTCGGTTAGCAGCACGTTACTCAGTGGAAAAGTACTTCAACTTTACTAATTTAACCATCTTGTATCTCCTACAATAAGGAAGTTAGCAATAGTGCCAGCTTAACATGATCACCCTGTATAGCTGGATAACTTACAATCTTTGGCTTTTACAAACATCTAGCCTTGGAAAGTCACATCTTATAATCTGGCCAATTTAGGTCAAATATTTCCACCAAAAATGTTTTTTTCACGACCGTTAAAAAAAAATGCTGTTTTTAAATCATTAACATGAAGTTAAAAGTACTCTATTCTAGTACACTACATGAAGTGTTAGAAAAAGTAACTTTTTTAACACTTCGAGCTTTTTCACACTCTGAATTAGTGTTTTCAAGCCTACTACAATAACATAAATATCAATTTATGCAATGTAACAAAAACGCGACATCAACTGAACCAAACGGTCAAGTTACTTTTGATTTTGTCATTATTTCCTTTAGTTCATGTGTCACTAGTTTTAAAATTTGACAGTTTGCGAATAAATTTAATAGAAACTATTGAAAATTTATAGTAATAAAGAATTTAAATGACTAAGAAATTAAAAGGAATTTATACTTTTTAGTAATATTTCTACAAAAAGTAATTACATACAATTTTTAAAATTAAATAATAAATTCATAATTATGAAGAGGATAATTGAGGAGCTTGCGTTCAAAAGCGGCTATATCCATTTTTTTCCCGATATGCTTTTTTGCAATTTTCGGCTAAGTTCCACAAGATCTATTAACCGGCACGATCATTTGCGTTCAAAACGGGTTATGTATTTTAAAATCGCATATAAAGTCGGCCTTCTGCATCAAAATCGGGTATATCTTTTTTTTGCGATCAAAGGAGGTTATATCCAATAGTTCGTTATATTCAGAATAATGGTGCATCTGGCAAGACTGTAAGATCTGTCGATCGTCTCGCTTTAAGTATTGGTTGAGCAATTCCGAAATGATTGACGACGATCCACGCGCAATATGGATGATGAACTTATTACCGTAGAGCAAGGAAATAAAGGTTCTAAATCCCGTACGAATAAAAATATATTTTCTGTTCCAGTATAATAATAAAAATGTATTTTCTATTGTTTTAATTTTTTTGGAGAGTTTTTAAAGCTTTGCTATCAAAACCGTCTATATTCAGATTAATGTTTAATCTTTTTCAAGAACTATTGACATTTGCGAAAAAATTTTAAATTGTATAATACTACTTTCCCAAAACACTACAAATAAACATGTTTTGCTATCTCTATGTATTAAGGCTAACTGACAAGAAGTTTTCGTCGATTCTTGAACAATTTTTCTAAATGGAAATAGCCGCTTTTAACGCAAGCTCCTCAATTATTGTCTTTTAAAAAATTAGGAGGTCATGAGTTTTTGTTGCAATATAATGGCTGTGCTGCAAAAATTACAATTAATAAGTTTAGATGAATAAAACATGTATAAAATGGTATTTTGGGAAATTTGTATACGGTCGTGGAAAAAATATAGTATGTAACACATGCATAAAGTGTCTTTTTTTACTCATGGGATTGCCGACTCGCCTTATGCACTTGTTACATAAATTATTTTTTTTTGCGGATGACCATAACTGGCTATGCTAAAACTTTTCTTAACCTTTCACTTCATTACGTGAGATTATTTATTAGCATTACAACTACAGGTTCTATCGATTAATGTTTCCACTGCATTAAACATGAAACAAAAGCAACATAAATCCGAGCACAAAGAAAACTACAAATAAATGACAAAGTTCGCCACGAAACAAAACAAAAGTTTTGGTAACATCAAAAAGAAGCCCTCACGGCCAACTGGACGAGATCCAACTCGTGGTGGTGCAATTGTGACAGGACTTTTATATAAAAATATGTTGTGCGTGTTTTAAATTTTTTGTTTGTCTTTCTTTGACTTTTTAAGTTGGAATTATTTAATTTTTTTAGAGTGCATTTTTTTATTGTAATTTTTACATACCGGGTGGCGCATAGCCAGACTGGCCTTAGGAACTCCTATGTAAATTTTGACCTTCATATATTAGACGTTGATAAGATAAGCTCACCAACTAAATTCCGTTTGTTTTAAATAAGCCAATTAAAAGATATTTAGGAAAAACGATTTGTCAAATCTTTGAAAATGACAAGACAATAGAGACAAAAAGTAGTTAACAAAAAATCATCTATTCATATCTATATCGTAATGCCCTGGCGCAGAAGCGATACTTTAGTACTTATCAATACGGCACACGTATCCGTATGGCGATCGGTAACGTATCGCTACTTTGGTACGTCGAAATTAGAAAAAAAGGAGATTCATAACCATAAAGTTTGATTGATTAAGAAAAGACTTGACCGTTGTCGTCTGTTTGACAGCTGTTAGGTTAGGATACAAACCCTGAACAAAATTGGTTCAGGTTGCAGAATTTTAAATTACGTTACATTATTATGGTTTTAAGCGGTGCTTTTACCTTTTTTTAAACGCCGACGTATTGTCTCTCGTTGCGAATACAGATAGGTATAAGTGTGCATATTAATGGCGTTGTTTTTGTTTCTGGTATGTATCAGGTATGCAACGATTTTACAAATAGTTTTGCTTGGATAAATTTTACATACGTTATCAATGTCTTCAAAATAGTCTAATACAATTTTGGTGTAAAATCAATGGGAGAACCAATATTTGAAGGTATCCAAAGTTCCATGGGCTTGCCTATGGCCAGCATGGTGATTCACCAACCGGTATAATGGAAAACAGGATACAGATACATAACAGGATGTCTGAAAAGTTTTAATATTTTAATATTTAGGGCAATGTCAGTACTGTTTCTGGGTCTTCTGTCGCCCCGTGCAAAAAATAAATGGCGCCCCCTTTGTGTAAAAATTATTACCCGCAAAAAGTGTTTGAATAGCAAATAAAAAAAAGGTCCTCACTTTTACAATAGAAGTAAATCCTTTATCGAAGTCTTTCACAATAATTTTATTTTAACTTTTTTCCAAAATTTTTTGAAAAACAGAAAAAAGGTCCCATCCTTCAATTTCACTCATTTTAAAAAAATCAAAAAAACTGCCCTTTATTTGGTCCCAATGCCGCCCTCTAATTTTTGCAGCCCCGTGCGCCCTTGCTTCCCCCACCAGGAACGGTCCTGGCTAATGTAGTTAATTTTTAAATGTTAATGTGACAGCTGGGCACCATATTAAGAAATAATGGAAAGAGAAGTCCTGTGACACATCATTTTTAAGCTTCTAGCGAGTACTTTATAGCCCTGTAATATAAAGCCAATACCTTTACTTACCACAAAATGGTGGTCCTTAAATAATTACCTACATACCTAATTTGAATGATCATATTTTCAAAACTAATTAAAGTTAGATATAATAAATATGTTTTTTTTGTAAAAGCTCTTTTAAAGATCGTTGAAAAGTTTCACACGCTATATCTTTAACGATGAAAAAATTGCGGACTCATGTTTATATCGAACTTTTCTTCATATTTTCGGATGTAGAATCTGTCCTTAAATTTTCTTAACAGCATTCCGTACCGCCCTGTATATTGTTTTCACCTTTTTCCAAATAAAAAAAAAAAACACGACAAATTTGGCTTTTAACTTGTCCAGCCGGTAAGTCTGGTGGCAGTGTATTCGCGCTGGCACGTTCAGTCTGCCAAACGGCACAGGGTGGAGCAGAAGCGGTTGCGCAAATTACAGGACTGTATTAAAATTTGATGAAAAAATCCATCCCTTTGGCCATATAGCACAATATGGGTAATATGTCAAGTGTGCATTTTCTTAAATACGGTACTTATTATGTAGCCAATAGTCCATCAGAAAATATTTAGCAGATAACCGCAAAAATCTTACATAGTTCATTCATAGAATAAGTTTATCTTCTAATTTTTAAATACTACCTACAAATATACTCATTGTCCAGAGTAGTATTTAACAAAAGGTGTCAAGTGTTAAAGGGAGATATTACTTATATTATGTCTCCCCGTGGCGCAGTTGATAGAGCTTTGATCTTTGAAGCCAGAGGTCGCCGTTTCGATTCCCAGCGGGGGAGACATATTTAGGTAGTAGTTATTTAAAAATAAAGACCGTGGTTGCACCACCGCGTTTTCTAAACGGTGCTGTGAAATGCATAACTGCATGTTCCAGTGCTTGGACAACGTTGACGGAACAGGGGAAACGATGGGTTAAACATCTAATAACCCGACACCCACCGTACTCTGGTATTTAGGCATATGCCTTCGTGGGATGTCAAAAAGATAAAAAAAAACTTTATTTTTACGTAAAGTTGGCTGATGTACCAGATTTTAAAAAGTAATGCTGAATAACTATAGGAAGTCTGGTTAAAACTTAACAATTCTAAACTAAAATCAAACAATATCCAGCTTTAAAAACATGTTTTTATGACGAATAACGGCCCCTGTTTGTAAATTTAATAATAGCGATGAGAGATGTTTCTAAGAATTCGTAAATTTTTACCCATTGTGGAAAAATACACTGATAATATTTCAGAATGAGCACTGAGCACGAAATGTAACTTATTTCTCAGGAGTATGACTTTTGTAGCAGGAGCCGCAGGCGAGTAATGTAAGTCATACGAGTGGGAAATAAGTATTCCTTGCAAGTTGCATACTATACTTTTTCTACGACTACACTGGAAACAATAAAAAAACTTTTTGTTGGTTTTTAATCAATACAATCATTAAATTTAATGTTTCTGAGTTGTGAGAGCATATTTGTCAGCCATGAGATACACGACTTTATAACTTATTGCAATTTTTTATTAAATGGCATTGATTTTATTATTAGTTGACCTGGCTAAAGGGTCATATTTGGAAAATGAGGTTGTTGAAAATGTAAACAAATTATCGGATTTATGCTCATTTAAAGCATCTTATGACAGCCGTTGGTAATAGATGGAGATAATGAGCGTGAGTAATGGCCTTGAATGATAAGCTATATTACCTATTTAAAATCACATTAATAATGTACACATTTACACATTCGTAGAAATAACGTATTAAACATAAATTAAAGGGTTACATTATTTATGGATTATTTCCTTTAAAAAATCTTTTAGCTGACCTTGAATAATGAATTTTGATTTAATAATATTTTAAAACTAAAATACATAAAAATGGATTTAAACTGACTAAAAATAAATAAAACGACCGGAGATCATTTTAAACTATATTGATTCCTACATTTTTATATACGAGTAATTGTAAAGTATACGCAATTTTATTTTTATATCGATAGAATTAAAAACACATCTCTCTACAATATTTTTTTGCTCTAATTTTTAAAATAAAAGTGCTTCACTTTGGGTCATTTTTATATTTATATTTATAACTCTCCCTGTATATTGACGGTTGGAGCAAAATTTTTTATTTACTAATGTTGAATCATGCAACCAGTTTTCCAAAATGGTTTAATATTTTTTTTGTTTATTTGTGTTGTAACACCTATAGAGACGTAACGACGCCAATAAATAGGGGTGCGTTTCTTTTTACAAAAGCTGTTGGCATGCCAAACGGCAACGCTACCTCTAGTAGGTGCTTTAGAGGTAATACAATTAAAAAATTTAAATTTTTGATATTTAACACACTTTATCTACTCATTGAGGTCATTTTCTCTAATTGGTATTTTCGAATTTATGGAGAGGTTTTTATTTAATAGATTTATTATTTAAAATTAAATAATTTCTTTTAATACATTGTTAAATTAAGCACAATTTACAATCCATAAAACGTATTTTATATAATAAATACAAAATAACAGTCATCTTTGGATGTCATCATGCCTATTAGGTATGTTTTTAAAATTTTAAATTATAATAAAAAAAAACGTTACCACCAAAATATCAAATTAAAACATACAGTGTGTTTACGTAAGTTGGAGTCATATGGCAAACTTTTTTAATATTAATTTAATGAAAAGAAGTTAATCTTTATTAAAAGTTCTACATGGTCCAAAATCTTAAAAGCAACGATCAAATAGCAAATTGAATCAGTCATCTACGAGGTTTGGCCAAAAATGTAATGTTTGCTTAGGAGTAAAATGCCTGTATTTTTGCTAATATCGAAAAAGTGTTATAAAGAGTTCAAATATGTAATTTTGTTTATTTACAAAAAAAATATTTTTGATATTTTGGTATGGTAAAATGGTAAAAATTAAGGTTTTTACATTAGTGCAATACATTTCACGAATATTAATTATATAGGACAATTTTAAATAAGTGTTAATACAACAAGAAGAATGTACAATGGACTAATGTGATTTTTTTTCTTCTATTTTTGTAAAAAAATAAATGTTTTTGTAAGCAACAAAAAATTGCACACAATTCTAAACACCTTTTTTTTTAAACAATTTTTCACACTTGCAAAAATACTGGTAGTTTACTTTTGAGCAAAAATTTAATTTTTAGTCAAAACTCGTAGATGACCGACACAATTTAATATCTACTGATTATATTTAAGGTTTTGAACCATGCACAACTTTTATAAGAAATTAATTATTTTTTTGTAAAATTAATAATAAAAAGTTTTTCATATGACACCAACTTATGTAGACACACTGTGTATTTGTTTTTAAACTATTTGGCAATTGAAATTTATGAACTTTGAGGCAGCAACATATTTTTGATTATTATAAATTTATATTAATGAGCAAAGTTGTGAAATCCTTCCATTTATTTGTGTTACCTAACAAAAGTCTCAGTAACAGAATGAACTACCAGTTCAATTTTAATAAATTTTTCTTTAATATCTTTTTGCCAAGTGCTCCCAACATTTTTAATGGTATACCATTTGATTTACTTTTATAACTAAATTTGGCTCTAGACTTAAGGTCAAAACCACTTTGACCGATATTTGGCAATCAAAGAAGGCAAAAAACGTACATTGTCTTAATACCCTCCTGCTCTAAAATTTTGCTGGCACTCATCCACAACCGAGCAGCAGCTCAGTCGCGACTGCCGTCTCCTGCAACACCGTCCAAAAAGGATTTTCCCGCAGGATTCTGTTCCTGCTATTTGTTGCCTTACCTTTTCTCTGTCCTCTCTAGAAACTCTAAAAATTATAGTACTTTCATTTTCTGACAAAAACTCCTATTTATTTCTTTAAAAACACACTTTTTGCTAAAAATCTTTTAGATATAGAGTCGGTTGCTTAGTTGCCGTGAATGGTCTCTTTTAAAATTATGCTCTAGCAGTGAAAAAACTCATGTTTTGTTTTGTGTAGACTATAGATAGACCATTATGTTACCTAATTTTGCTTAAAAATACAAAGTGGCTACAATAAGACTACATTTTAAGCTTAAAAAATTGCTGCAAATATCTGTTGAATATAGCCGGTGTGTCATAATTCGAACGGTTGTGCGCTAACGGATGTTATGCAGTAAAATTCATGCTTTCAAATTTATAAATCTAAGTATAAATAAAAGCAATAAAATTATCTAAAATGTGTCGTACCATTGACAGATATAAACATTTATTTTGCCACTACAGAGTTAGGCAAAAGAATTGTTTAAAAACTCTAAAACTAGTTTATGGAATATGAAAATACGTTTATCCGTCTTGACAAAAACCTCAAAAACCATATTTAAAAAAAAAACCTTTTGTTAAAATTTCTTTAAAATATTTTTTAACAAAATAATATAAATAATAAGTGCCAAAGGTTAGAACAATTTAAAAATAGGAACTTGTTTTTAAAATATGTGCTGCCTCAAAATTTTATCAAGCGACCATGTTTGCTATGACGGAATATTTTGGAGAGTTCGCTCTGGCCAGGTAATAATTTATCCCTCAGTATAAATGTTAAATTTTAACACTTTGCTAAGAAAGATAGTATTTAATCAAAGGTATCTCTATAGGGTTGCCTATAAAAATTAGGTCAAGGCCATATTTAATTCAAAAAAATAACCCTAAAATTTTTGACACACCTTGTAAAATGGCAGCCCCTATATTTTAAAATACATACGTATGCTAGTTATTAAAATATATATTAATACAGAATGAACCAAAAAAGCTTAAAATTTTAAAATTTACCACAGCTTTATTTATAAAATCAAAGAAACTAAATGTACTAATATTTTAGTATTGTCATGGACAATAAAAAATAAAAACTGACATTATACAGTTACTTAAAAAATTTAAAATTACTTTTTTTTAATTGATCATAGCCTTGACCTAATTTTTTTAGGCAACCCTATGGCAAGACCTTTTTTAAGTACTATCTTTAAGATAAAACAGATTTTATCCGGTAAACAGATGGATGAAGGTCGCTTTCTATTCGGATCGGAGACTAATATGACAATGTTTCGCTTCACTTTAGCTTTATTGATGCAAAAATATAAATTCTTAGTATTTGTATACCTTTAATTTTTCTTTTTCAATAATTTTTAAAGATTTAGGTGATTTAGAGCCTATGTCTTAAACGGGCCGTTTAAGACATAGGCCCAACTTTTGATATACAGGGTAATAAAGTTTTTTTCACTTTGTATCTTGGGTTTTACTTTTCTTCTTAAAATCACCCAAGTATTTACACTTTAAAAGATCAACAGTGTATAGCTTAGACCCCGTTTTTAAATCCATATTTATATCCTTAAAATTGCTGCTTATTTACTTTTACCGCGTGTACGTTTTTTAGGTAAAACATGTTGAATAATAAGAATTATTAGCTACTTTTTGTTTTATTTAGGTTTTTAGATGTTGCCCAATATTTAATAAACACAAATCAGAAATGGAATAATTTTTGTAAATACAGGGTGTTTATTTAAAAAGTTACCACACTGTTATATGCGAAAAGAAACAAATTTGAGAAAATCACCAAAACAGGTCAAGATATTTATTGAGGGCAACGTTTTTTACAAAAATTGAACTTCAACCCTTTAGTCACCAGGGCCCCAACCCTAAAATTCTTAAATGGGAAGGGGGCCGAATGATCCATCATTTTAAAACTCCTGACGAATACTTTATAACCCTAGAATATAAAGTCAATATCGTCCACTACTACAAAATGGCGGTACTTTAAAAATTACCAAAATACCTGATTGGGATGACCGTATTTCCGAAGCTTATAAAGTAAGATGTTCTTAATGGGGTATTTTCTTAGAGCTCTTTAAAAGATCTTTGTATTGGTTATAGAATATATACAGGGTGGCCCAAATTAAATTAAATTAAATTTGCACACTTTTTAAGTAACAATAACTTTTTATCTGTTGCGCCTATTTTTTTCATCCGGAGTGAATAAAATTAATTTTAATTTAACTTTAAATTGACTTTTTGATAGATTAAATATATCTATAGCTCTGGCAGTGTCGATCATGCAGTTGTTGCATTTTATATAATGGGGCACTTAAAGCTAGATTTGATCTTGCCCTTCTAAAGTAAAATGTCTCATAACATCTTCTATTTAATCTTGGTACTCTACAGTAAAATGTATATAATATATATATATATATATATATATATATATATATATATATATATATATATATATATATATATATATATATATATATATATATATATACATTTACTGTAGAAGGGCAAGATCAAATCTAGCTTTAAGTGCCCCATTATATAGAGATGCAACAACTGCATGATCGACACTGCCAGATCTCAAAGAGTCAATTTAAAGCTAAATTAAAATTAATTTTATTCACTCCAGATGGTGTTGCTCTTTGTAATATACCTACGCTATGTGTAAACCAAGTGTAATGTATTAACATTTGATTCTTTTTCTTAGGTTAGGTTTGCATAATATCATATTATGTATTGTTCTTTTAAATGGTTAGTTATTGTAGCAACTGTAGAACAAATAAATAAATAAATAAATACATTAATAAATAAATAAATAAATAAATATAATTTCTCTAGGTTTGTCAATTTTGGTCAAATAGATTTAGTCAGGACCAGAATTTTTCCAAAATGATGCATTTAACATCGTTGCAAAGAAATCCGGATTTAGCTAATACGTTTTTTTAAGACAAACTATGAGAAATGATTCAGTAAAAGCGAATCTGTCAATAATTTAAGGATTCAGAGATTATGACTATTCTTGATAAATGATGCGCCCCAAAAAAGCATGCATTTATCTTGATTTTAACAGAAATCTTTTTGGTAAGTGTGCTTTGAAAATCAAAAATGTGAGGTTACCATGGTTTCTAAGTTGAATGCTGACACAACTTAACAGTAAATTAATTTAAATTAAACGTAATAGCCTAATTGTAGATAAATTTTATTTTGCAACGAAATTAAATGCATCATTTTGGAAAAAGTCCGGTCCTGACTAAATCTATTTGACCAAAATTGTCAAAACTTAAGAAAAAATATATCTGCCTATTAGCTCTGTAAAAATAAAAACGCAGAGGCAAAGGCGCATACAAATACACAAGTTATCATTAGTTAAAAAGTGTGCAAGTTTAATTTGGCCCACACTGTATGGTGCCTCATTAAAAAATATACACTATTTATCCTACCCTGTATAATATCACTAGTATTATCATTAAAAATAATAATAAAGAAGCTTTATGAAAATACCACATTAGGTACATTTAAGTTTATTGGTTTCGAAAAGTACCGCCATTTTGTAGTAGGTGAATATATTTATTCTATATTTTAGCGCTATAAAGTACTTCAGGAGCTTTAAATTGATGTATTATTCCACCCCCTTTCCATTTAAGATTTTGGTGTGGGGGCGCTGGTGGCCTAGGGGTTAAAGGGCCGCCGTCGAATTTCTTAAAAACGTTCCCCCTCAATAAATATCTTGACGTGATTCAGCGATTCCTTAAATATGTCTTTTTCGCAAATAACTGAGTGGTAACTTTTTAAATGAACACCCTGGATGTCAAATACTTTTTTTGCTATCTTTGATTTAAATACCCATTTTTATTAGCTGATTGGAAGTGTTGCAACACTGTGTTTCCTAATTTGAATTCCCAATAAACTATTTTATGACTAAGGATGCTGTGTGTGTATCTCTGTCTCTGTCTAAGATTTGAGCTGTATTTATTTAAATTTAAAATAAACCCTATTTAAAATCATTGATACGAAAATAAATCTAAAACGAAATGTTAAAACTTAAACCGGTGGTAAATATCAAAATAGGCACGTGTAAACCTTTATCAAGATCGAATCCTAAAACATCTACTTTTAATAGCAAACTTTTAAGTTGCCGACCCTCTGTGAAAACTTACACATAAAGACCTCCATGGACGCTCAATCCTGTTAAATGATTTTAGCTCAGAAAACTGTATACTAAAGCAGAAATAATAACTTAACAAAGATTCTAATTTTAATAAATTTTGAACTTTCTAACTCGACAATCACATTTTCATTACCTCTTAAAATATACGAGGTACGACAAAGTATAATTTATACAGTGACCGGCAAAAAGTTCGGAACAACGGTTCTTTTTCTGGTGATCGCCTTTTGCATATCCTATAACCTAAATATCAGTTTTGACATATGTCATGTGAACAGCTATATGACGGGACATTTAAAAACTAAGATGGCATGACGAAAAGTGGGGTTAGATCACAAAACATCGAAAAAACTTTAGGAGTAAAAAGTGCTTAAAATTAATTTTAACCCAAAATGCAAAGTTTGAAGCATTTATTTTAAAAAAGTGAATGCGCCATTTTTAAAAATATATTTTTATTTGTTAATACTAAATAGAAAAATTGCTTTTTAATGTTTCAAAATTATTAGAGCATTACTCTACAATTGTTTCGCCTTTCTAGGGCTTCATCAAGAGTACTTCGTATACTAAACTTAAAAAGAGAAATATTTACAAACAGAACCATTTAACACGTTTTTCCCAAAAGGTCTATAAAATATTATTAGGGGTTTTATTATGCGGCCCAGATGTGGTAATAAATTTATTTATAATTGGCATATCTGCGAAATTTATTTGATCATTGGTAGAAAGAGTTGTATTGTCTATAAGTGATTTTTTAATTTCTAGTTGTTCATATAAATTTAATTGTATACCTTATGTATGAGTAATGCTCTAATAATTTTTGAAACATTAAAAAGCAATTTTTCTATTTAGTAATAATATTTAAAAAATGTTTCACAAGAAACCAACTGCGGATACAATTCAGTGTATATTTTTATTGTCCCCCTACAAAAAACTTGTAATACGCGCTAATAGACAATCGTTACCAAGATCGTTATATCGCCAAAGGACTTGGCTAATTTAAGCATAAACAAGAAGCGCGTTAAAAAGGTAGCAGATAATGAATGGGCAATGCGTACTATTATTTCTAACGTTTAAGGAAATATAGACAATAGCATAACAAAAAAACTATGCAGCTAAAACCAGGGGCTGTCATATCGACTTTCTGAGGGGGGCCATGGGCCGAGGTGAAGTGTGTGAGGTGGCAAAAAAACAAAAATGTTGGCATTTTGGTGCCTCTCAAAAAAATTAAATTTTAAAAGAGGTTCAAATTTTTGAAGAGCAAAAAAAAAGGTCCCCTAACCCTATTGTTTTCACCTTTCATTCTTTTTATAAAATTACACAAAAGCTCCTTCCCACGTATTTGAAAAGGTCCTCACTCTTCAATTTCATCATCAGCCTCACCCCTCGGACCAAGCTTGGGGGACTCTCAATAAATGCCCATATTTGCCATTAGACATGTATGAAACACAATGAAATAGAAAGGATGTCGCATCCAAAAGGGAGCCAGTTGATAGTGTTCAAAAGATCTGTACAAAATGGTAGGACAAATTCTTTGGGCCAGATTATAACGATCTAATGCAATTTACTATAGTCGAAAGGTTGCTGGTTTGCAAGATACAGGGTGTCAAATTTACCAGGGGGGCGGGCCATGTTCCCCATTGCATTGCAAATATTTAATCTAAATACCTGCCAGTTTTCTTTATAAAACGTTATATTATCCCAACAAAAACATAAATGTAAAAAGGTGATTCAAGTTCAATATTAAAAGATCTCCAAAGCCAAGCCTAATTTTAGTATTGAACTTGGCTCACCTCTTTTACATTTATGTTTTTGGTGAAATACTACTTTTTGGACTTTGTCATTCATTATTAATTGGTACCCGACGTTTCGGATGATATCTATCTCCAACCGTTTTCAAGTGATTAAAAAATGAAATAGTTAAGGGAGTGGGAAAATAAATTACTAACTTGACACCCGGTATACAGGGTGTCCCAACTCTATTTATACACCAAAGAACTTCGCCCCTGTACAAGATATAAAAATAAAGGTAAAATAAAAATATTTATTTGTATACACTCTTTTTATTGACAGTACTAGTTAATATACAAGGTGTCTCTAAAACATAATTTTCATTGTCAAGTATGTTTTTTTATATAGAACACTCTCTATATTTAAAGAAAATTTGAGTCTGTACTAAATTCTACATTAAATATGTATAATCAAAGACAATTGTTGAAACTACAATTGTTTTTGGTATAACACACCATATGTCAATTATTGCTGGTTTTTGAGATATCAAGAATATGGTAATATAATCATTGCCAATTAAAAGTGAGGAAAGAAACTATTATTTTCCTACAACCACTTGTGAAAATAGCAAATAGCACACTGGTTTTATGCATAGAAAATGCGTTATATCACACTAGTGTTGCAAAGTACTTTACAGCACTAGTGTTGCAAAGTACTTTACAACACTCGTGTGATATATATTATAATGTTATTCTAAAAACTGCTATTGGTTTTGCAAGTGACCTATTTATTGTAGTGGCAGTAAAAGAAACTTTTACTTACCTTAAACAGTAGAACCCAAATTTGCGAAAATCATCTTATTAACGTTAAGTTACTACACAGTATAAGCTTTCTTCTAATATTAAAAAGAGTAATAATAAAATTTCCGAAAAATAAAATCAGAAACAAAAATAAACATAACCACAAAAACAACTTTCACGTGACTGCTCGCTCAGTGGAACAGTGTTGTCAGGTAAGTAGATCAAATTAAAAATCTCCCTCCTACCTTTGAGTACGCACTTTATAGAGGCAGCCTTGCCGCTTGACCGTTCAACCTAAAGCGCCAGAGAAAAACTCCTATAGATCAAATTCCTTTCTCTCTGTCATCGTGTACTCAAACAACTAGTTAAATCTTTTTAAATCCCTTAATTAAAGCTGAGGCTAATACACACTTTATGAATCCACTTACTTTTATCCATTCATAAATAGAATCAGACCCTTCCGACGTTGCCAAATGCTTTCCATATTTTGCATGGTATAGACGGACGTTTCAGTTGTCGTTTTTTTCTTACTTTTAAGACTTTAGGTTATGCATTTACAAATTTCATATTTTTTATATTTTTTTCTCAAAAATATGAGAAAAAAATGTAATTTTTACTTAATTTTACATGTGATGTTCGGTTTCATTAACTCGTTTTACCAATTTTATCCCACCCAGCACCCCTTTTTACTCCCCGGTCCCGTAGGTTTGTTTACTGATATTTTTAAAAACGGAATATTCTGGATATGCGCCACTTACGTTTTATTAAGAAGAGTGTCTAAAATATGTAATTCATCAATAATTTTTTAAGAAACCCTTAAAATAGCAGAAAACCGTATTAAACTATTACGTTATTACCTAACCAAACCATACGATTTTTATTAAGTGAGGGCCTTTTAAATTCCAAAATGATAAAAGTTATATAATGCTTCTAGGTAGGTTGATTTTCGATGTAAAAATATTGTCAAAGCAAGTATAATATAGCAGTGAGGAAAAGTACATATCACACTAGTGTTACAAAGTAAAAATCACCCTAGTGTTGCAAAGTTCTCAATTGTTTTTTATTTTTCTGTAAAGACAAACTTTAATTTTTTTTTGGTGAATAATTTGTGGTCGTAGGAAAAAATAGTGTACAGTACATCGTGTGAAAATGACTCTTCTTACACACGTGGGTTTGTCGCACTCGTGTGAAATTAGTACATTTTCCACAGTTGGAATGTAAGATACTATTCTTGTTCTAATTTTATAAAAAATTATTCTATCACTGTCATGAGTGACAAATAATATAATAACATGTATTTAATTACCTTCCATTGTAAGAATTACTAACTAGGCTATGCCAGAAATTAGCTTATTTTATATCACATGTGTACTTGACTGCTCTAAAACTGGCAATACGTTAATTATAGCTAGTTTCTAGGTTATAGTAAGTAAATACGTATCTAAAATAAACTAACCAATGCTGACTTACCTATCGGTAGTTTCTACAATTAAAGGTGATTTATTACATGTTATTTTTGTTGGTCACTCTGACAGTGACAGAATTATTTAATAAAATTAAAACCAACATATTATTTTTCTTCAACTTTTAATTGTTTGATGAGTATATCAACATACCGCTAATATCTCAAAAACTAGCAACAATTGACGTATAATGTGTTTTACATCTCTGATGTGAACTTGAATACAGAATCAAAATTTGTTAAATATATAGGGTATTCCATTTAAATAAACCTATTTGACAATGAAAATTGGGTTTTGAGACACCCTATAGTATCAGCTAGTACCGTCAGGTAAAAGAGTGTATCCAAATAAATATTTTTATTTAAAATTTATTTTGTATCTTGTACAGGAGCAAAGTTATTTCGTGTGTAAATAGAGTTGGGACGACCCTGTAGGTATTCGTTTCCCAACGTCTGGATAGCCTCTAATAGCACAAAAGCGAACTCTTTCCCGTGAAAATCTAGAGTTAAAAGGAAACTCTCAGCTTTTAAATATGCATTGCAGCAGCGACCGACAAGAATAAAGAAAAATTGTAAAAGCTTTATCATTATCCGGCTTTCCAGGGCGACTCTGACGATTTAAAATTTCCTTGGGATACACTTCAAATTTGTTTGGATTTATACGGATTTTAGAAGTAATATTTATGGATTTGTAAAGGAATTAAGTGGTTTTTGTGTTTTAAATTGATGTGCCGGTTTGGGTTTTGATTGATTTAAGCTGATTATATGTTTTTAGAGCTGCAAATAAAATAAAGTAAATTGTTTATTTTTATTGGTTTAAAAATTATTATATTTGATTTAATTAAAATACTAGCCATTAAATAAATTAAATAGGATCTTATTTCCAATAATTATTGTTATAAATTATAGATAATAATATGTATAATAGCACGGGAAGCAGCAACGTCGGGAAAGCAAGAATTTTAAGTGGTCTGATTTTTTTAATATGTTGTTCTCCCCCTCTTTGGGGTAGATTCTTGGCTGTCTGGCTGGCGGTAGCGGTTGCGTTAGCGCCCACCTGTGACCTTGAAATTTAAAGCTGTCACTTATGTGTCAAAAATGCAGACCTTGGTCATATATTATCGTGTCAAGTTTCATTAAAATCAGAGAAACGGTTCAGAAGTAAGAAGGGGGGACGACTGTTTAATTAGCAATGATAAAGGTATCTTGGAATAAAAAAATATACAGTGCTTGTCTAAAGTGAGGACCCCAACCTAACTTTTGAATTGTTTGCTTATTTTTTGAGAAAATAAGACAACATAAACCAAATTTTAGACAAGAAATGACAGATATAAATGTCAAAATGACAGCTGGGAGCCATTTTAGAAAAGAAAACTAAATGGTAAGGGGGGTCTTGTAAAACATCATTTTAAAGGTCCTGACGAGTTCTTTATAATCCCAAAATATAAAGTGAATACCTTTACCCCCAAAAAATGGCGATACTTTAAAAATTACCTAAATACCTGATTTGGATGGCGATATCTCCAAAGTTGGATATATCTAATTTGGTATTTTCTTAAAGGTCTTTTAGATATCTTTTTAATGGTGATCTAATATACAGGGTGCGTCATTTAAAAAATCTATACTTTTTGTTCTACTCTGTATAGTATTACCAATATTACCATTAAATAAATCCTTAAAAGAGCTTTAAGAAAATACCACATCATTTGTACCTAACTTTATTAAATTCGAAAATATAGCTATCTAAATGAGTTATTCAGGTAATTTTCAAAGTACCACCATTTTGTAGTAGGTAAAGGTATTGACTTTATATTCTGGCGTTATATAGTACTCGTCAGGAGCTTTAAAATAATTTGCTACATTTGTCACAAGACTTCCCTTTCCATTAATTTTTTCTTTTTAAAATAGCGCTAGTCAATGTGACATTTATATCTGTTATTTCCTGTCTGAAATTTGGTTTATGTTGTCTCCTGTTGTCCTAAAATAAGGTCCTGAATTTAGACAAGCACTGTATGTTTAGTAAACCTATCCAAAGACAAGAATTTCAAAATTAGGTTTCTTAAAATGTTTTAAAACCTTGGATTATTACCTGTCCAGGTAGGGTGCGAACTAATAAACGCAGCCACCACCGCCAGCCAGACAACCCAGGGCCTATCCAGAAGAGGAAGGAGGACAACATATCAAAAAATCAGCTGACCTAAAATTCTTTTGAAAACTTTGCTACTTCCCATACTATAATACTTGCTTGCCCCAACTTATTGAAAACCTTATTCATTTAAGGCCAAACTCACAGCTTGGCACCTGATCATAATACAACGAACACAAGGTAGGATTTTGCGCTTGACGTTTATCACGTGATCACCTCCTCTGACGTAGTAATGTGAGAAAATATGTAAACAAATTTAAAACCATATGCTTGTTTTTCCGTTTATGCTACTAATAACATTTTAAACTAGTAAATATCAAAAACAGTATTCTTATATTAACTGTTATATTATTCTAAAAATTTATTTCCTGATATTTAATAAAAATGGCCGAAATTCGCAAACATTAAAGGCTTTTTAGGACTTCAATTTAAATATTGCGAGCAAAAACTCACATTGCAACGGCATGCGCAGACCAGAACCAATTTGGACTTGCTGTTGCCTTGTATTTCTTGTATCATGCTTATAATAATGGTCCCGCATGTCTATCTTATAAAACTAGGGATTTTCTTCCGGTTTATAAGTGTTAGAAAATCTAACTACAGCGACTTTGTGTTATTTTCCTATATAAAAGAAACAGTTTAAAGATTAAAGTTTTTAGTCAGAGAAGGACCTAATAACAGCTTTTTAATAAAATCTGTATATCTGTGTTGTACTTAAAAAATAAGTATAAAATTATTTTAGTCTATACAGGGTGTATCTAAAAAGTGTGACGTATCAAAGTTATATTTTTTTAAATGGAACACCCTATATTTCATGACGGTTTTAGATTCTACTTTAAAAAATAACTCAAGTTTGTTTATAGTACTAAGTGTCTAATTTTATTCGTTTTTGTGACATTTGATTTTTTGAAAAATGCAGAGGTAAAATTAAAATGATTTTACTTTAACACTTTAAACTTTATATTGTGTAACAAGATTAGAACAAGTCTGCCATATGCGTATTTTTTTACGTCACATGATGACAAATAAAATACTCTTTCAAATGGTGTATAGGTTGCCTATATCTTTTGTGCTTTTTAGTAAAATCTGTTTTTACGAATTTTTAATCCAAATGTTTATTTAAATTAAAGTTGGCTGTGACATAGCAGCCATTGATATTTTTCTTAAGAAAATAAAAACGACCATTTATTGATTACTAGAGTTTTAGTCAGTTTAAAAGAAATTTCAATAATTTTAAATAAAAACCCTTCTTCTACAACAACAAGATCATATAATACTGGTAGGATGTGAAAAAAATGGTTTACTTTAGTCTAGAGTTAATCCTGAAAAATATTCCAGGAGAAACCATCTGATAAACTTAGCAACTATTGCTTTTAAAAATTTGACACAGTGATCATGAATAATGGAAGAAACGAGTTATAGGTCGCAAAATGTCGTCATAACTGACCAGAGGCGTTATTAGTATTGTTTAAAAACACAAGTTTTTATCATTACCCCATTCAGCTGAAATAAGTGTTATTGGAAGTAGCATTATGAGCAACTAATTAATTTTTTTGTGAATTTTAAAAATAGTGGCAGATAATACAAAATCTTTTAATTTTGTGCTTTTTTCCAACAAATTTACATTTTGCAATAACGGCTTAGTAAATAGGCATAGCTATATCACAGCCTACTTACATTTAAATAGACATTGGGAATAAAAATATGTTAAAACGGAATTTACTTAAAAAGTATAAAAGATAGGTATAGGCAACCTATACACCATTTGAAAAAGCATTTGGTTTGTCATCATGTTGTGTAGAAAAATACAGGGTGTTCCATTTAAAATAAGAGAGATATTGCAATTTGACTTTCTAAAAAATTAAAATTATTTGTTGATCACCCTGTATAATCTATGATCTCGATATGACCTACGTATGATAAGGCAGACTTTTCCTAATCTTGTAACAAATTTTAAAGTTTAAGGAGTTTATATTGTTAAAATAAAATTATCTTAATTGCACCCCTGCATTTTGAAAAAAAATCAAATATCACAAAAACGAATAAAATTAGACACTTGGTACTATTAACAAACTTAAATTATTTTTTTATGTAGAATCTAAAACCGTCATAAAATATAGGGTGTTCCATTTAAAAAAAATAACTTTGATACGTCACACTTTTTGAGACATCCTGTATAGAGTAAAATAATTTTATACTGTGGCCTTATCCGACCTGTATAAGTTTCAGTATTTACTTTTTTTAAACCCCATGGTTGTCCAGCTACAGACCGTGTCGAATATGGTGGGCCACCCTGTATTTTATTGTTTACCTTCTGGAAGATGACCGTGTTTAATTTTACCCCCATTACGTCCCAGTAAGTATATTATTATTATTCTTAATTAAACAAACGCAATTACTGCAAACCCTCTTGATACACGGCATTCAAACGGTCTTAAAAATGTTTCTTCGTACGATTATTACCCGAAATACTGCAGTCATTATTCCGAAAATAGCCTGAAATAATAGCGTGATGTCGGAGATCCCACTTCTGAAGTGTAATTAAATACGGTTAATTTATCGCAGGAAATTTGGCAAATTTGCACAGGCCGCTCCGGTTAAACTATTACCAAGGTGTCAGAAGTTTCATCTTGACGTGGGTTAATGCTTAAAATATGCTCCTGGAGGAGACAGAAGTTAAAAGGTCTTCTCCTAAATTTTTAAAGTATCTCAATAATCTAAGGAAAATATCGAGATAAAAAATGTACTTAGGGATGTAAAATTACCGGTAATTAAAAAATCGGTAATATTACCGGTAATATTACCGGTGATATAACGGTAACATTGGTAATTTATATTTAAAAAAACAGCTTTTAAGGTAACAGAAGTTTCTTATTACAAAAAAAAAAATATATTAGGAAAAACTACACGAACTTATATTTAAAGTAGTCAGAGTCAGAGAAAAGAAGCATATACACATATGCAACAAATAAAATATAATTCTTACATTCTTAATATTAAATATACGCATAGAAATATGTGTTTGCATGGGGTAAATATTCTTGATGACATAGGCGTATTTAGGGGGCTGCCAGTCTGCAACCCCCTCCTTCCGCCCAAAGGCGGCATATGTATTTATTTAATTGAGAATTGTAGACACTTAAAAAAATCCATGATTTTCCAATAATATGCTTTTTATGCTTGATGTTTATTGTTGCAAGTAGAAAAGGTAAAAAACATATAAATTAATTGAACTGCTATAATAATAGTTTTAAATTTATAATTCTTATTTTAATTAAACAACTATAAAATTGTATAAAATATAAGCACTGGCGTCCTCTTAAGTTATTCATTTAAAAATGCCATCAAGTGGCTTATACAGTAAAAATATAGATATCTACGGATCTGGATTAGCGTCCCGACGTTGAGCGCCACAATGTCTAGGCGTCCAAACGCGAAATTTTACCATTGATTTTCTCGAGTTTTAGAGCTTTGATTTTTCTTTCATAGAGGTAGTTACTGAAGCATATTTTTAATTCATTTGCAAAAATATTTTTAGTTACAATTTTAGAAGATTACTGTGCTAAAAATATATTATCGAAAAGAGCAACTTAATTGGAAAATTTGTTTTGTCAATAACCTAAAAATACTTCGTCTGGACAAATTAAATGATAGCTAAAGGGTTGGTTTAAGCATATTGTAAGAGATAATATGTTTATAATTTTAAAAAAATGTTGGTATATAATAAAAATCAACCGTCAAATAGAATTTTACCTAATTGTTATTATAAAGGTATGTAGATTTTTAAAGAAATGGTTACAACTTATACTGCCAGGATCTGCAATTAAAAAACCCAAGTAATTCAAGTTACTAGGTACACAACTAGAATGGGACTTAGAAGAAAGCAACAATAAACTACAAAATGTAGTTTGACCAGAAGAACATCTTGCATCATGGCCAGGCTACGAATCGGTCACACTAATCTAACTCACAAATACTTGATAGAGAGAACCGACCCTCCTCGATGCGAAGTATGCGACTGTATACTCAGCATTCAACACATTTTCGAAAACTGCAATAAATATAAAAATGAACTACAAAACATGAATAAATAGGAAACATCATAGAAAAGTTAGCATACAAAAACTCGCTTCAAATTATGGAATTTCTAAACAGAAACCAACTAATAGACAAAATATAGAAAACATAAAAAATAAAAGAATACATAAAGAAACAATAAAAAGCTCACAAACAAAGATGGAAAAATGTATTAACTAACACATGTAGAATCACAACCAGTAACACAAATGAAACCAGCAAAATTAAAGACACTAAAAACCCTAAGGGTTGACGTGTCTATAATTAATAAATCTCTCTCTCTCTCTTTTTAATTTGCATTACTGATTTGATTAAAATTATATTTTTATAGCTACTAAACAACAATAGATTATTTTAAAAAACAGCGTAAAATATTTTGAAAACATTTGAAAGACATGGGATATTAGACAAATTATTAATACAAATAACAACTTGACTTACTAAGTTTTTCACTTCCATACACATTTCTAAGATTTTCACCTAACCTGTTTTCATTTTGGCTAAAACCAATTATGAGGACAAAAAAAACAACCCACTTCATAATAAAACGTACCTACTTATTCAGATATATTCTGTTAAATTATAATAACACGGATATTTAATAAAAAATCCAGGAGGATGCAAAATTTTTGAATAGCAAAAAAATTGGTTTTACCGAAGAAAACGTATTTTTTCATACTTGATTTCTATTTGCGCGGGTATTTCATCAAAAGAGGGTGTAAGTGCATACCCTTACATACCCTTCTAACGCCCATGGTTTTAGGTGCATTAAATTTGAGATGACCTGAATACTGCAGTGAAAAGTCTATGGGCGGCAAAACTATGAACAGAATTGGTTGTAAAAAGGATAGGGTTGATGATGTAAGGAAGAAATAGATTTGGTGTCAGTGCTGTGCCCTGAGGGAGCCTACCATTAACTTGGTAAAATTCTACAGAGTGGCTATCTAGAATAAATATTATTATATTTATTTATGAGAAATGATCTATGATTTAGGTACTTAGAAACTTAAGGGACTTGTACCAGTGTCAGTGGCGTTATACGAATAAATGAAATTCGCTCCGTACTGCGCCTTATGCGAAATTTTATGTGCTTTTCTTAAGCTGCGTCCCAGACTTGCAACAATTTGCCAAACATCCGTCCAAACTAACCAACCTGTTTGCGCGCTTTTTTGACGCCAAAAAACCGACCGGCGAATAATTCGCCAAGCCCTTGAAACGACGTGAATTCCGTCCACGTCCACGTCCGCGCTTATGTGGCGGGGTATGCGGTGTGGAGCGAATAGACAATAGCAAAGAGAATAGACAAGGATAGAGGATCAATCGCCGTTTCGAAAAGTGGCACAATTTAAAGAAAGGGTCTGCGGGATGGCAGGGTATGCGCATACGCACTCCCAATGTCAAAATCGGCGGTATATTCAAAAACATTTATTTATTGAGTAAATATACATAAAACATTATTAAAAAGTGTGAAATGTGGTTTATACTGAAATTTATTAATATTTTAATGACTAAATATTGGTAATTTAGTGCTAATCTATTTGGTAGAAGTCTATTTTTTTCTTAGATTGGAATAGGTTAATGTGAAAACATGTATACAAATTTTAGGAAAATGAGAACTAAAAATGAAAATCTAAATAGAATTATTTCTTGAAAATTAAGCTTTTATTGTGAGATTACATATTTAGCATAAATAATGGTTGTAAAATGTAAAAGAAGTGTATAATTTAATCAATACTCAATTTATTCATGTCAATACAAAAATTGTTTACATATGTCAATAAAATATTATTCTAACTAAAGACTGCAAAACAAGGCAACCGAAAGCTTATTTAACCTACCTAACACATTAACAAATTTAAAGAAATATATGAAAATAACACGCTTAAACTTACCAACCAAATACATTTTAGATTTATTTTGATTCTATTTAGTTGAAAGGTATTATAGTGTATAAGTTAATATTACTTATACTGAGAAAAGCTTAGTAGGATTTCAGTTTCCATAGGCCACTGTGCTGGGTCCATTTTATTCGATATCTACATACGTGTTTTTTTAGGTATGAGGAAGCAGATAAGATTGTAGGTTTTAATTAACAATGAAAATTTAAGTTTTTACATTACTGGTTACTTATTTTGAAATAAAATATTTCATATACCTACCACAGAAAACAATTAATATCGAATGGTTGAATTTTTTCGTAAAATTAATAATAAAGGTTGCCTTATGGTACGAACTTAAGTAGACAACACTCTATATCTTGGTTTGTACCTTAACTGGGTCAGTTATTAAGTTTTTAAAGTATTTAGGCCTTTTAATTTTTCGCATTAGTATAATTTGTAACACTATTAATACTTTTTAAACTGTCATTTGTCTGTCTTTTATAGTTCAAGCAAATTTTTCAAATATAGGGAGTGATGCACACAGAAATCCTGGTTCATTGTGCTTTTACTTCCAGCAAGATATTCATTAAATATATTTTCCGTATTTATATAAAATATTAATGTATATAATATTTTGTTAAAAAAATAAATCTTACATAAAGTGTTAATTTGTTTTTATTAAAAAAAAAACGAAAATAATTTAAAAAATAATTTATTTAAGAAACCAATAAATTTTCATTTATAACACAGATCACAAGTAAAATTAAACCGAATAAAACCCAAAACAAATATACAGCCACAACAATCACAAAACATCAGCAACATATGAAAGTCAAAAGTTTTGACATTTATAACAGGCAATAGCAAGCCGGAAAAAGAACCTCCCATGCGCATGATGAGTAATCCCGCTGTGTTAAGTTAACTACCAAACCGGTTAAAGTTCGCAAGATATTTGGTTGATTGTATTGATTCAGACACAAAAATGTTACGTAAAAAGTACGTACTGAAACAAAAAATTATAAATAAATCCATACTTTATACCAAGCACGTGCTTTTTACCAACTTTAGGCGAGAATAAAATAAAACTTTGACGAGCTCTTTCAGTCGCTGAACACAATCACAAGTCGCAGGTGTGTGCCATTTTTTAATTGGTGGGGGTAAATCAACTGTTTCTCTCCCCTTGTCCATTCTCTTTGGGAGCGGCACTACAAATTGTTGCAAGTCTGGAGGCGGCTTTAGGATTTGGAAATTAATAAATATTTTTATTACTTTATAATATCGCTAATTCAGTTAAAATTATTCTTTCTAGTTTAGGTAGTAGTTATTTAAAAATAACGACCGTGGTGGCACTACCACGTTGTCTAAAAGGTGCTGTGAAATGAATAACTGCATGTTTCAGTGCTTGGAGAACTTTGACGGAACAGGGGGAACGATGGGTTAAACATCTAATAACCCGACACCCACGGTACTCTGGTATTTAGGCATAGACCTTCGTGGGATGTCAAAAAGATAAAAAAAGCGTAATTATGTTAAACATTGGAATTTAATTAAACCCTTTAAAATAAATCTATCCCCACGTTTATCTTAGCAAAATAACAGAACAATTGAAAAGAAACACAGTGCGACACCAATTCAATAAAACACAGTGCGAAATTCATTCGGGCGTTTTATTTGGACATTTCGGAAGAGTTAGGGCGCGGCACTTTGCCAAAAATCGGGAAAACGTTTTCGCTGACGGTTTCTTTGAAAACTACATAAACGGAAGTGCAATAAATGGCGCCATGAAGTTTTAAAGTAAAGGTCATTGGTGAAGAGCGAGGTTTCTACTATTTTTCTGTATTTTGTATTTAAAAGAAAATCAAAATAAAGCTTTATTAATTTATTACCTAAACAATTATTCATTTCTTTAGTGCCCCTACCCCGATTTATTTTTTAAACCGATCAAATTAAAAAAATAAAGCTTGATCCGTATATACTATGTATATTTTAGAGTAAAATTGACAGATAAAACTTTTAAGATGGCTACTAGGTGCCATCTTGGTAAAGTAACGAAATGGAAAGGGAGGTCTTTGGGTATATCATTTTAAGGTTTCTCACAAGTTCTTTATAACCTTAGAATATAAAGTTAATACCTTTACCTACAACAAAATGGAGGTTCTTTAAAAATTACCTAAATACCTGATTTCCTTGGCCATATTTCAGAAATAAAAAAGTTGGACATACTGAATATAGTATTTCCTTAGGGCTCTAAAGTACTTGCCAGGAACTTTGAAATAATGTACCACAAGACCCCCTATCTTATTTTTTTGACGTAACAACGTCTTATAATTCGAGGGATCCGGCTGCACGCACCAAAAAACATGACTTGAGCGACAAAAAGGCACAATCTCCGTGTTCGGCAGCGTTCGACATATGTTTCTCTCCTACTTAAGTAAGCGTGAAGTGAAAAGTAAATGTGGTGTAAATTGTTTAAAGCAACGATAATTGCGGCGATAAAGGTAATGATTCTTTCGACGTTGTCACATTCAACTATCGTCAGTAAACCGACTTTGCAGACAACCGATTATTTTTTCTAAGAGAGCGCCCAGCAGCCGTCTTGGAATTATCATCTGTCAATTTCACTCTAAAATATAGTAGCAATAATAGCAATTTCATTTCTAACAGTATCAATAGGACATAAAAGAAATGCACTGTAGAAATTAAAAGCGTTTGGTAACAAGGAAAAGTATTGCTTATAAAAATCAAACCCAAACAGCAAAAACTTTCCATTGAGCAATCCCCATATAAGTAAAGCATGCGTCGCCACTATTTCTTGACCTTGCTGCAGAGCTGGGATACACTACCCAATAATGGTTCAGCTGTGGAGCGGACATCATCGCGAGACCCGTGCTTTACTTATATGGGGATTGCCCAGTGGAAAGTTTTTGCTGTTTGGGAACCTTAAAAAAGGTAGGAAAGTCAACTCAAAGTTTATAAATTGACAAATGACAGCGACGATAGCGTCAACTGCAGCAAAACGACATCGACAACGAAATGTCTAGTTGTGTTATTTGGGAATGAAAATCAAACTAATATTGTAAAAAATTAGATGCAAATTAAGTTAAATAATGTGATTTTACCCTATTCCGATTCCTGTAAGAGTTTGGGGTTAGTTATCGACTCGAGACTGCGCTTCAGAGATCACGTGACCGCAAAATTAAGAATTGCATATGGAAATTTGAAGCTTATTTATGGTAACAGGCATTACCTTTCCCAAGATACCCGTAAGCTACTCTGTGATGCTCTTGTGTTGTCTCAATTTAATCATTGTAGTGCTGTATATGTACCCTCCTTGGATGGGGTTGAACGTAATAGAATACAAAAAATTCAAAACTCATGCTTAAGATTAATATACGGGGTCAGACGTAGAAACCATATCTCTCCATATCTAGCTGTTGTGGGATGGCTTAACATGTTTAATAGGTTTAGGCTCCGTATAACAACATTTTATTTTAAATTAATCAAACTTAAATTACCTTTATATTTATACGACAAAATAAGATTTAGAACAGATGTTCATAATTTAAACCTTCGGAGAGGGCATCATTTTTTGACCATACCACAACATCGTAAGGAGATGTTTAAAAGATCATTTTCCTACAATATAGCCTACTACATTAATTCTTTAGAGAATTTTAATATTAATTTGTCCGTTATTACATTTAAAAACAAAGTTAAAACAAAAGCTCTTTAGTTTACAGTAGCATTGGTTTTGTGCAAGTTCTTCTTCTTTCCTCTACTATTTACCTCTTTTTAAGGAAAAGGAAAAAGAATCCTTTTCCTTAGCATCCCAAACAATGTTTTTTGTTAGCATTGTTTAGCGCAATATATTTTTTATTTAGTTTTAGTTAGATTATAAGGCCCATTGTTAACCATTTTATGAATTTTTTTTCCTACTGTACATGCCTTATACTCTGTAATATGGTTAAAACAATAAATGTATTATTATTATTATTATTATTATTATAAATATCGTGCCTATAAATTCTGGGAGATCCATAAGTAAGATTATAAATAGGTGTAATGTGAAACCCAAAATGCGACCACCCGGGCAAGATACGTTCTTTAACTTGTAACGCTTTTATATGTAAAAGAAACGTCTAAAGAGATTAGACAAATAGCCGAAAAATACGGAATAAAAAGGGTGTTTAGGTATGGATCTTCATTAAGTACAACGAAAACGTAACCTTTTTTTTTCTAAACAGATGAAAAATTTTATCCACCAGCTACTATGCCAATGTGTGGAGTCGTACATTAGAGGAACAAAACGCGCTTTAAATGTAAGCCTTGCAGAGCACAGATAACACACAAAGGGGGACGAAACATTAAAATTTGCGATCGCTGACCATATTTGGTCTCAATAACATATTATTAAGTGGTTACAGTCTTAGATCTAAATAGAAAACGACCTTCACCCATTTATTTACCGGATAAAAACTATTTTATATTAAATAACCTTGAAACTTTTGAAACACCCTGTATAATGATAATTTTTATTATATTTTTTATGTTTTACCCATCTATTATTGATCTGTAATACCTTAGAAACGGAATATGTTATGGTAGCAATAATACAACCTGCTATCACACCTAGGGCATTATAAGCGGGCATTATGATAATGCCCGCATATAATGCCCTAATGCGCTAATATGGAAATTTTATTGCTTATACAATTTTATTTCTCTCACAATTAAGATCAAGTTTATACAAAAAATAATTTTTCTTTAAACAATACTAAAAATTAAACTTTATTTCCAAAATAAAAATTACAATTTTGAAATGTCCCGGAAAATGTAGCTGATCCCACTATAGAATGGTCGGTGTTTTTTGTGATGGTAGCAGCGGTGGTAGCACTACCGCTATTTTGTATAGAAGAACAGTCCATTAAAGAATTTTCAATAGTCGATACGAAATTAACCTCGGAATTAACTGAATTGGCAATTATTTTGGCTACTTTGTTTTTGGATGAAATACTTTCTTCTATATATTCTTCAGCTACTGAAAAGCTTTTCCATTTCCCATGTTGTTTTAGCGTTTCAAACGAAGCACCTGCCTCAACAAGTAAAGTTGACGATGTGCGACGCAAACAGTGGCCGGTGTAAGCTTCTGCATTATCCAATTTTAAAAATTTTGCGATCAATGTTGGGACGCTTCCTATGGTATTTTTCCAATGGGTTGTACTGTACATCGACCCTTTCTATAGGTAAGAAAGAATCTTCGCTCCTTTATTCCAGCTGGTCTTAATGTTGTGTACTTTTTATTAAATTTAAAGCGCCTAAATCTTCTTCAATGATAGTAAAACTTTTTGAAATTGAAGTTTTAGTTTCTGGTACCTTTATAACCAAGACTTTTCCTCTATCTTCAATGTCATCAATAGTCATTTTGACCAACTCTTCTCGTCTTAAACCTCCAAATACACCCATTACCAATATGACTTTGTGTACCAAGTAGATATCATCAGGAGCCTTCTTAATAAATTTTAATATTTGTTCTCCTTCCAAAACTTTAGACTTCTTTCGACTTAACTTTTAAAAAGATATGAGGCGATGGTATTGCGAAATAGGTCGAAATCTAGCTCTCGGGCCAAGCCCTCGGGCTATTGCGACCTTCAGGGCATTATAGTCCTAGTAACGCCCTTGATACATAAATAGCTATTTTTTTACTTTACATGACATTTTTTTCATGTAAGATTATTTTTTTAATTTAAATTAGCCTTGACCATAATTATTTCGGCCACCCTGTGGCCATATCTTTGTTTAAATACTATATTTAATATATTGGGTTTTTATTGGGTAAATAGATGGGTACAGGTCGCTTCCTATTCGGATCTCGTACTAGCATAAGCACGGAAATCTCATTAAAAACAGTGCAAATTTAGGAAACCGTCTTTATTAAGAACAATAATAATATTTTGACCAGAACTAACCAAACCATGTACAAAACGGACCAATGCTGGCGTCTAGCCTCACGTTTCACAGCTACCAACCCCTATTACAGGTGCATGATCGTCCCCATTGTATCAGTAACTTTAGGAATTACGATAATTTACACTTAAAATTAGGCAGATATAGTAATGCCCGAGGCGTTGCGTGAAAAATGAAAATAAAGACCATAAAAAGTCTAAAATCCTTGTATCCTTACAACAAAAATCTTATTTGGACACTGCAGTATTAATCCAAGAAACTATTTATCTTGTACATTTAAAAGAAGTTAGGGGGTGTAAATATATAACTTAACACCCTGTACAGGTATAAACAAAATTAAACAGTAATAACTGGGAGTTTCTAATATCTAACGACGTGGCTAATTCTGGATAGCATAACCTAATTTATTTGAAATAATGGTGTAACATAACGGTGATTTCTGGATGTCTCGTCCTATTCTTGGAACTAAACAAGCTGACTGTTGATATTTTTGGATACTACAAGGTGTTTGCGGATACGAGACGCATCCTTGGGCATTGAGTTTGTTTTCGTGTGGTTCACGTACAAGAACGCTGAAAGATTTATTACGGAATTTTCAAAGTATCAAAGACAAAAGATCGTCGTTACACTTAAAAACATGAAATGAATTATTGTAAGATACATTTTGTCCTGTTAAAATGTTTGAAATGAGTCCAAATGTCACAATGAATATTTTTTTACATATTATCAGAAGTGGGCCAAGTTTAAACAAAGAAAGCCATTGTCATTGTTGGCATTGATATTTTTAGCAATTACTCAGTTCCAAGCTGATACCAGTTCTAAATGTAATGATATTGTTACTTTTAATAATGTCGTATATAATATCATAAGAGAGAAAATTTTGCTGGCAAAATATTTCGATTGTGTGAAAGTCTGTTGCTTGGCAATTTCGTGAATGACATTTATAATAGTTCCAGGACCCGTCAGTCAGGTGGTGTTGTTTAAATGGCATAAACAAAATTACCAAAAAGACTATTGCACGAGA